>CAIGQS010000061.1:0-105000 GCA_903798195.1 Danio kyathit
AGCACATTTCCCAGCTGTTCTCGCCGCTCTTCAGCCCTTCACTCGTCTGTGTGCTTCAAAAACACCGTGTGTGTTCATGAGGCGTATTTAAATGCCTTTTAGAGGTGTTTTCAAGCATCCAGCACAAAATGAGTCTCAAATCAAACTCTGAATTGGAGTTTTTAAAACACTTACTGTATGTTCATCATTGCAAATCAACACGCTGAAATGCCATTCACAAGCCGCTTCATATTTTTTTACTTCAACTGTATATATCAGTCTTTTTGAAGTAGTTTGAAGTAAGAATTATTAGCCCCCCTGTTTATTTTTTCCCCATTTTCTATTTAACGGAGAGAGAAGATCTTTTCAACACATTTCTAAACATAATAGTTTTAATAACTCATTTCTAATAACTGATTTATTTTATCTTTGCCATGGTGACAGTAAATAATATTTTACTAGATATTTTTTAATAGACTTCTATACAGCTTAATGTGACATTTAAAGGCTTAACTAGGTTAATTAGGGTAACTAGGCAGGTTAGGGTAATTAGGCAAGTTATTGTATAATGATTGTTTGTTCTGGAGACTATCGAATAAAAATATAGCTTATAAGGGGCTAATAATTTTGTCCTTAAAATGGTGTTTAAAAAATTAAAAACTGCTTTTATTCTAGCCGAAATAAAACAATAAGACTTTCTCCAGAAGAAAAAATATTATCAGACATACTGTGAAAATTTCCTTTCTCTGTTAAACATCATTTGGGAAACATTTTAAAAAGAAAAAAAATTATAAGGTGGGTTTATAATTCTGACTTCAACTGTATTTATTCATTCATTTTCCTTCGGCTTAATCCAGGGGTGTCCAAACTCGGTCTTGGAGGGCCGGTGTCCTGCAAAGTTTAGTTCCAACCCCAATCAGACACACCTGGGCTAGCTAATCAAGCTCTTATCAGGCTTTCTAGAAACATCCTTGCAGGTGTGTTGAGGCAAGTTGGAGCTAAAAATCTGCAGGACACCGACCCTCCAGGACCGAGTTTGGACACCCCTGGCTTAGTCCCTTTATTCATCAGGGGTCGCCACGGCGGAATGAACCACCAACTTATCCTGCATATGTTTTACACAGTGGATGCCCTTCCAGCTGCCACCCAGTACTGGGAAACACCCAAACACACTCTCATTCACACACATACATTAAGGCGAATTTAGTTTATTCAATTCAGCTATAGCGCATGTATTTGGACAGTGGGGGAAACCGGAGCACCCGGAGGAAACCCATATACAGTTAAAGTCAGAATTATTAGCCCCCCTTTGGATTTTTTTTTCTTTTTTAAATATTTCCCAAATGATGTTTAACAGAGCAAGGAAATTTTCACAGCATGTCTGATAATTTTTTTTCTTCTGGAGAAAGTCTTATTTGTTTTATTTCGGCTAAAATAAAAGCAGTTTTTAATTTTTTAAACATCATTTTAAGGACAAAATTATTTGCCCCTTTATGCTAATTGTTTTTTCGATAGTCTCCAGAACAAACCATCATTATACAATAACTTGCCTAATTACCCTAACCTGCCTAGTTAACCTAATTAACCTAGTTAAGCCTTTAAATGTCACTTTAAGCTCTATAGAAGTGTCTTGAAAATATCTAGTAAAATATTATTTACTGTCATCATGACAAAGATAAAATAAATCAGTTATCAGAAATGAGTTCAGACAAAAATCTTCCCCCCGTTAAACAGAAATTGGGGGGGGGACAGGGTGGGCTAATAATTTGTTGCTAATAATTCTGCAACAAATAAAGTAATACAAACAAATTGACTGTTAATAATTAATGAAAAAAAATAAGTAAACGTTTAGTAAAATATAAAGAAGTACATCAATGTATAACTATATTAATTTTAAATGATTAACTATAGTAGTTCATTTTAATGTGACACAATATTGTTAGTTTTTTATATTTTACTACAAAACGATTTTAACTAAGTATGACAAACATTAAAATCCTGAATTAGTTTATTACTTAATCCAACAATTAGACGGTCTATTATGTTTTTTTGTGTATGTGGAAACATGAATAAAGTCATAGGTGTTTAACCAATTATTTTTATTTACATAATTTGAGTTCCAAAACTGCACAGATGTTAAAATGATTGTTACAATATAATAATGAAATAGTGACTTAAATGGGAAACCATAAACTGTTCAGTCTGTTCAGTAGTGGAACGGGCGGTCTCGATCGCAATATTTGTGAAATTCAGTGGGAATTCTGTCTTTATGGTTTGCCTAGATTGTGTGTGCCTGAAGTGTGTGTGGGTCTGCGGGTCTGCAGCTGGATATATCTCGACAAACCACCTGTAGAAACACTCTTCTCTCTTAAAAAATAAATAAATAAATAAAAAATCACTCCCTCTCCTAATTCTAGCACTAAATTCTCTGAGCATTTCTTAATTAGGAATTAATTATAATTAATCTAATCTTGTTGAATCGCTGTCTCCTCAGTTGTAAGTCGCTTTGGACAGAAGCATCTGCTAAATGTGTAAATAATTTGCTATTATAATCAGTTATATTAGTTTTGTATTGAATTGATTTTACAATCGTTCCAATTTAATATATAATATAGATTTAATTAATATAACAAGGGTGGTCGCTGGTTCGAGCCTCGGCTGGGTCAGTTGGCATTTCTGTGTGGAGTTTCCTCCGGGGGGGTCCAGTTTCCCCCACAGTCCAAACACATGTGCTATAGATGAATTGGGTAATCTAAATTGGCCGTAGTGTATGTGTGTGAATGAGTGTATGGGTGTTTCCCACTGATGGGTTGCAGTTGGAAGGGCATCCGCAGTATAAAACATATGCTGGATAAGTTGGCGGTTCATTCCGCTGTGGCGACCCCTGATGAATAAAGCCGAAGTGAAAATGAATGACTGATCAATATTATATTATCTCTTGACTAATTGACAGCTCCAGAGCAGTTTCCCCATTAAACACATTGAGCAGTTTTGATGATTGAGTCACCATACTTCCATGATGTTTGTCCGCGTGCGTCTCTCAGCATAGTGTCCTCCAGGAACGTCCTGATCCACCTGTCTTGAGGTCATTAAGGGTGTTAAGGAAGATAAATGAAGCCTTTTGTGCGTCTGAGGGGCACCGGAACGGCTGAACCGGCAGTCTTTGGTGTGTCCAGTCTGTCTGAATGGCAGCTCTTATCTCTGAACTGAGCCGTTATTTGGCCGCTGTCAGACTTTTTACGGCCCACAATCCTCTGTCTTCACCTCCAGGCCATCGATAAGGGGATTCAAACAGCGAGGATTCGCTCCCGAGCTTCTGTTCAAACACAGATTCAAGTCGTATCGCCATCATCCGAGTTATGAGATTCCCGCCAGTCAGACCGGTGATATGTATTTTTATAAACACTTTTATCGAAACATGATGTTAGAGGGATCGTTTAGACCAGTGTTTCCCAACCCTGTTCCTAAAGGCACACCAACAGTACACATTTTCAACCTCTTCCTAATCAAACACATCTGAATCAACTCAGCAGAACATTAGAAGAGACCCCAAAACCTGAAGTTAATGGGTCAGATAAGGGAGACTTCCAAAATATGTACAATTGGTGTGCCTTCAGGAACAGGGTTGGGAAACACTGGTTTAGACAAACTTTTTTTCACCATTTAAAGAGCGGGTCACATGGGTTTTGAAAAATATCTGATTTGTGATTTGTAATGCCGCTGTCCTTCAATGTAAACACTCTGCAAAGTTCTTCATCAAAAAAAAATGAATGATAAATATTGATTTAGTCTCTCAAAAGAGTCGAATCTGAATCGCTTAAACAAGTCATTAAAATTTCGAATCTTTAACCTGCTACGCTCTACGTTAGCATGATCAAAGTAAATAATTTGCATAATTTCTGCCTGCCTATGACATATGAATGTGGGAATGTTTTGTTTCTGACATGAAGTAGTTATGGCAAGACCAATCAGAGCTGGGACGGAGGGGCTTACAGACCCTGATAGCACTGAACTGATTGAAACAAATCATATTGAAAACATTGCAGAATGATTCTAATATAAAAATGCATACTCTGTTCAGTGATTCCTGCTAGTCATACAGTTGATAGATATTTATATAAACACATTTATTTAAACATGACATTAAAGGAAAAGTTCACCCTAAAAAATAAGATTTATTCACCATTTAATAAGCAGGTCACATGAGTTTTCGAAAAAATATGTAGCTGTCTTTCAATGTAAACACTCTACAACGTTGTTAATTCAAGAAGTGCATGATAAATATTGATTTTGTCTCTCAAAAGGAGGATCTCTGAATCACTTTAACGAGTTGTTATATTTTCAAATCTTTACCCTGATACGATCTACGTCAGCATGTAACATGAACATGGGAGTTTTGTTTCTGACACAAAGTGGTTATGGAAAGACCTATCAAAATTTGGCCAGCTGACCAATCAGGGGTGCATTTCCCAAACAACGACGTAACTCGCGGCTGAACTATCATAGTACCTTGCATCGTTTGGGAAAAGAATGATGTAGTGACGAGTGTTTCCCAAAACCCCTAGTTTCTCTGTCGCAGATCCATCATTTGAACCACGTTAGTTATAATGTAAAACGCCCATAATGATGCTCTAAACAGGGTGGAGTAACAACTTCTTTAGAGAACAACCCCATCATTTCTTTGTGCAAATTATATTGTTTTACACAAACACGCATTTAAAATAAAATCCAATATTAGTTTTGCTAAAAACATGCACTCGCTTTCCATATTAATTGAACTATATGTAAATGGCACATATAGGGCCTGTGTTTGCTTTACTAATATTATTGGGAACATTACATATTCTATTATAAAACATAAAATCACTTACAAAAGCGAACACTATTCTAATATCAAATACAGTAAATCATATAAATAAATAAAGAAATAATGAGGCTATTTATTAAGAAATTTAATTTAATATTTATTAGAAAATGAAAAAAATCCTATTTTAATAATAATATTAATGATGATGATCATGATTATTATTATTATTAACTACGATATTGTTTATTTATTTTTCGAAAAGTCTGCTTTTACAATTTGAGCACGTGCAAATCACTGCAGATATGCTAACCAGCAGGTCCATGTCATATACAGTATAGATACTTAATGAATAACCTACTTTAAATTAAAAGCATTAACGTATGCTATGTTTTTTGTTTTCACAAACTTTGGAGATGTAACGTGAATTCCGCTTTTAAAAAATAGTCACATATAGCTTTTGTCATGAGGCTGTGTTCAAAATGACATCAAAGTTTTCCAAGTGCACTGCGAAGGGTGCGCAATAGTAAACATGAAGATCGCTAAAACTGAACTGTAAAAATACTTTGAAAGCAAATTACACCTAAGAGAGATGACTTTAATGCTTTTTTATTTTAATCATTCCAACTTTGAAATGTTAGAATGTTCTAAATGAATAGGGCATAGGGAGGATACGTGGGAATAGAACACAGCCAGGAACTACGATTCTAACTACAGCTCCAAAGGTGTCGTTTCAAGTGCTCGAGTTTGTGACGCAGTTTGCGAATGTTCGTTGGAGCGATGGATTTGGGAAACGGCAAATCAACAAACTATCTTTGTAACGACGGAACTTGCAACCTTAGGTGGCTAACGATGGTTTTGGGAAACGCACCCCAGATCAGAGTTGACTTGTAGAAGGGTGTTCTGTCTTTTCCTTTTAGCAGCAATAATGACGACTGGAAACTTTGTTTAAAATAAAAATGAACTGTTTACTGAAGTTGTTTGCTGTATACTGAAACAGGAGCGAACTCCGAACACACACACTCTCACACTGAGTCAGTTGCCAATGATTACAGGCGCGCTTTCAGTACCGGTAAGCGTCATAGGAAAACTGTTCTTAAAGTAAAACAGCATATATAAATGCCAAGGTAAATAAATTCACAATATGACAATGAAACAATAAATGGAGCATTAATTATTCACTCTTGCTGTTATATATTAATTTAAGTCACAACATTGGGAGGGGCTTACAGACCTTTAGCACTGAATTGATTCGAACGAACCATAAAGATAGCATTTCATTTCATGATTTACTCACCATTTAAAGAGCGGGTAACATGTGTTTTTAAAAAATATCTTATTTGTGGTTTTCAATGTAGCTGTCCTTCAATGTAAACACTCTGCAAAGTCTTTCATCAAAAAAGTGTGTGATAGATATTGATTTAGTCTCTCAAAAGGAGGACTCGAATCTGAAACGCTTTGACGAGTCGTTATATTTTCGAATCTTTAACCTGCTATGATCTACGTCAACATTATCAAAGTAACTCATTTGCATAATCCCCGCCTGACTGCAACATACGAACATGGGAGTTTCGTTTCTGACGGAAAGTGGTTAAGGAAAAACAAATCAAAATTTGGCCAGCTGACCAATCAGATCAGAGTTGGCTTGTGAAAGGGAGGGGCTTACAGACCTTTAGCATTGAATTGATTCAAACGAACCATATTGAAAACATTTTTAGAATGATGAGTCATTTTCCACCAGTCAGACAGATGATGTGTATTTTTATATATAAAAACACTTTTCTCAAAACATGATGTCAGAGGGAGTGTTCAAACTTACGTCTACTCTCCATTTAAAGAGCAGGTCACATGGGTTTTTGAATAATATCTTATTTGGGGTTCGTAATGTAGCTGTCCTTCGACGTAAACACTCTGCAAAGTTGTTAATCAAAAAAGTGTGATATAAATAATGATTTTGTCTCTCAAAAGGACGAGTGGACTCTGAATCGCTTTAACGAGTCATTATATTTTCGAATCTTTAACCCGCTACGATCTACGCAAACGAATTTGCATAATCCCCACCTGTCTATGACATACAAACATGGGAACCTTTTGTTTCTGACATATAGTGGTTATGGAAAGACCAATCAAATTTGGCCAGCTGACCAATCAGATCAGAGTTGGCTTGTGGAAGGGAGGGGCTTACAGACGTTAAAAGTCCTGTGAAGTGCTTTGAAATATGCATTTTTATTCAATGTGTGACGTAATCTTAAAATTGATGGACATTGACATAGTATCGTAGCTGTCCTTCATTGTATACACTATGTAAAGTTGCTCATTAAAAAGTCTCTCAAAGAGCTTGAATCGCCTTAATGAGTTATTATATTTTGGAATCTTTTCCCTACTACCGATCTACTGAACGTCAACACGATTAAAGTAACTAATTTGCATATGATCAGTGATCCCTGCTTGTCAAACAGTTGATAAATATGCCTATAGACACATTTATTTAAACACAGAGATGTATAGTAACAAAGTAGAACTACTTCACTACTGTACTTAAGTACTAAAAGGCTGTATCTGTACTCTACTGGAGTATTTTTTGTTTCTCCTACTTCTCCTTTACTTCAGTACATATTTTCGATGAGTTTAATACTTTTACTCCAGTAGATTTTTTATGTGCTGCATAGTTACTCGTCACAATTATAAAAATGTTACGAATCATTCCAAACCCACATTATCACTGCCAGAGCAGCAGATGGCACATGTCACAGGTTTGAGTAAGCTGGCTCATCATCATTCAGACGATCAAAGAAGACAGCGCTGCCTGCCTGCATTGAGAGCACTTTAGTTTGTTTTCGACATGGAAAACCCAGACATTCCACCTTCAACTCCTTCACTTTCAACTGTTCGTGGCGATGAGGAAAAAGACCACCCGTCTCCCTATTTAGTGTTAAGTGTCGAGGTGAAAGACATTTAGAATGAAGTGCATACTCTACCTCCCAAAAGATTGTGAAATAATGGCCTTCAAAAATTCACCGTCGAATTAAAAGAAACATATCAAGTTAAGTTAAAAATAATATAATACACAAAACACAGCAGTTTGAGCTATCCGTAAGAGCTAGATAAGTTAACTAACGTTCATAGATATATACATTAGATGTCGCCTACCCTACTGTCGTCTATTAGAAGGAATGCGTCAATAGAGCCGCCATTTTAGTACAGGGTAGCGCTCCTTTGAAATGAATGCAGGGCTAAGGTGAAGTGGAGGACTGTGGCCATCCAAAGCCATATATATACACATATACACATATATCTATGATCGGGAGTTTTCCCCGGTGGTCAGTATGCAAATATTTTTTTAAATTACGAAATATTATAATTTTACATCACTTTTCTACATTGATGGATGTGAGCGCACGGGCATTACCGACAAAGAGTGAGTGTTTGTGTGCATGGAAATGCATTACCCTGCCCTGTTTAATTTGATCTAATCCATGTCCTGAAACACACCCCCTCTCCTGCTTTCACTTCTCATTCTGACGGAGGGAGCGATTCGTTTGTGAATGAATCTCCGTTATGAACGACTCGTTCACTTAGCCGACAATAATACAAGTTTCTGGCAGCGCAGCCTCTTCTTGTCATATTTCATAACATTGTTTGCTTAGTTTATCCAACAAAACTAGCATTAGCTTAGAATTTAGTGTGAGTTGGTGCTACTTTGCCTTATGGTGAATGGAGTAAGAGACTGTATTATCATCAATAACATTACTTGTTAAGCACAAAAGTTCATAACATACAAAAACATAAAAAACGAAATCTTACCTATAAAATGTGATGACTTTGTGCTTTGTTTGTTCGTTACACCCGTACACAGCGCTAAAGTCCAGCATCTTCACATTGGCACACTGTCTTGAATAGTGCGGTTTAATGACGTTTGTCCTAGGAGCACTGTACCAATGTGGCGGCGCTATTGACGCATGCTCAGGGTCCCTATGTGATATCTAGTGTATATATCTATGACTAACGTTAGCTACCCGTGGTTTATAACATGCTGCAATGCTCACTTAACGTTAACTAGCTGGCTATATAAAGGCAGTGTCACGCTAAATGGTGTTTTGACCCATTATATATATATATATATATATATATATATATATATATATATATATATATATATATATATATATATATATATATATATATATATATATATATATATATATATATACATATATATATATACATACATACATACATACATACTTATTTATTTATTTATTTATTTATTTATTTATTTATTTATTTACTTACTTACTTACTTACTTACTTACTTACTTACTTACTTACTTACTTACTTACTTACCTACCTACCTACCTACCTACCTACCTACCTACTTACTTGCTTACTTGCTTACTTACTTACTTACTTACTTACTTACTTACTTACTTACTTACTAACTAACTATTATAAATCGTCGTAAACCATGGTTCTTTTTGTTGTGCTTAATCACGTGCCCCAAAAAAGATATTTAAAATAAACAAAACTATATGGTGTCTTTTGACTGCTTTTTTAAATAACTACATAACGCAATACTTTTACTTTCAGTATTTGAGTAGTACATTTTAGAAAAAACTACTCAGCAATACTTAAGTACAAAAAATGTTGAATACTTAGTACTTCCACTTAAGTATGGTGCTTAAAGAGCACTTTAACTTCTACTCACTAAGTCACTTTTTTGATAGAGCACTTGTACTTTTACTTAAGTCTGAGTCTCTAGTACTTCATACATCTCTGTTTTAAACATGACATTAAAGAAATGGTTCACCCAAAAAAATAAGATTTATTTACCATTTGTAGAACCTGTCCAAAAGAACATATTTCGAAGAATGTTTAAAATTGATGGTCATTGACGTTGCACCGTAGCTGTCCTTCATAGTATACACTATTTACAGTTGTTCATTAAAAATTCTCTCAAAGAAAGACTCTGAATATCCTTAACGAGTCGTTATATTTTCGAACCTTTTGCCTACTACGGATCTACGTCAACACGATTAAAGTAACTAATTTGCATATGATCAGTGATTCCTGCTAGTCAAACAGTTGATAAATATTTATATCAACACATTTATTTAAACATGACATTAAAGGAATAGTTCACCCCAAAAAATAAGATTTACTTACCATTTATAGTACCTGTCCAAAAGAAGATACTTCGAAGAATGTTTAAATTGACATCCATAGTAGGAAAAGAAATACTATGGAAGTCAATAGCTACAGTATGTATCCAAAGTTGCGAATTTACTTTGAGCAAAATTAAACATTGAGCAAATGAAACAATTTCCACGTGCTTAAGAAAACAAAAATTGTCGCTTCTTGTGAAACTACAGCGCCATAAATAAATAATAAAATATTTCTGCAAGCTTGTTTCGTCCATCGTAAATAAGTTGTGTTTCAGAGCGATAACAAACTCTGTCATGTTATTGTGAAAATGATCATGAAAGAAAGTTTTTGGATATTAATATATAAACTGATTTCTTTCGCTCAGTTTTTACAGAATTATTCAAACTTAAATGTATTAAGATGGAGTGAAATTAGATCGTCTTGTTATCCAATCACATTACTTTGGAAATTATCCTGTAAATATGTTTTCATTGTAGTTGAATGCTTATAACTCAATTGAAGCATACATTTATTATGTGCATTAATAGAATTTATCAATGTTTTCTTATTTCTGTTGATGTTTTTTCATGCGATATTCTAAAATCTGCATAAAAACAAGTTGATGAAGCCAGTTTCCAACATTCTTCAAATTATCTTCTTTTATGTTTTGAACAAATGAAGTATGAGTACATAACTAGCCCTTTTAGATCAGATTTTAGGTATATCTTGCTAGTTTTTTCAAAACATGCTTGGCTAATATCGTGATTTCCATGGGCTCATGGTGCAAACAGGACTTTGATGAAGCAGCTTCTAGAGGCTTCTTTTCTCCTCTCATTTTTCTCTCTCATTCTCCATTAGCCCAACGAGTCGTTTCATTGTAACTGCTCATTCATCTGAAGGAAAGAGGGGGAAAAAAAGCCTCTTCGCTGCACTTTGGCTGCGTTCTGCTGGTTAGTGGAGTTAAAGTCCTTCCACAAGCGTTTTTATTCTTTATATTCATGATGAAAACCTTCAGCAGCTCATGCCATCTGCTGCTGAGCACAACTCAGCCGTCCTCAGAAACGCTGCATTCATGATAAAATATCTGCTGGCCTTATTAATCATTCAGATGGGAGGAATTTAGCTGTTTTGTAGCTTCACAAGCGATCTGAGACTGAGAAAAAAGCCATTTGTGTGTGTATGCGTGTGTGAGCCTGGATGTGTGTTTAAGAAATCAAAAGATTCAGATTAGACTGAAACATTGGAGTCGATTGTCTGGATTTTAAGTTCAAATTGAATCGAATCATTTCAGTATTATATGGTTTAGAACAAATTTAGGCTCAAAAATCTGAGAAATTATAGAATTTTAGAAACTGCTGACTGAAATTTGGTTATCAGAGTGAATCATTTGAGAAATTGAAGCGTTTCGAGGAAATCCAGATACAGTTGTTGAGTTTACTCAAGGTCACAACAGATTAGGAGTGAATTAAATGAGAAATTTAAGAGTTATTGAAGAGCCAATATTGCTGTTGAGTTTATTGCAACAGATTCTAAGGGAATCGTTTGAGAAAACTACGATTTTAAATTGAATCATAGCTGTTGAGTTTACTCAGGTTCAAAACAGATTCTAAGTGAATCATTTGAGATAACAAAGGTTTTATAGTGAATCCAGGTATATCATTTGAGTTTACTCAAGTTCACAACAGTTTTGGAGTGAATCATTTGAAAAATGTAAGAGTGTAGAATGAATCCAGAAAGAATCGTTTGATTTGAATTAAATTCTCAACAGATTTGAAGTGAATCATTTGAAAAATTGCAGTGTTTAGAGTGAATCCTAATATGGTTGTCGAGTTTATTCAAGTTCACAACAGAATTAAAGAAAATCGTTTGAGAAAACAAAGATTTTAAAGTCAATCCAGATACAGTTGTTGAGTTTACTCAAGTTCAAAGAGAATCAAAATTAATCGTTTGAGAAAACGAGAATTTTAAAGTGAATTCAAGCATAGCTTTTGAGTTGACTCCAGTTCACAACAGATTTGGAGTGAATCATTTGAGAAATTTAAGAGTTTAGAGTGAATCCAGGCTGAATCATTTGCGTTTACTCAAGTTCACAACAGATTTAGAGTGAGTCATGTTAGAAATTTAAGAGTTTAGAGGGAATCCAGGCTTATTAATATGAGTTTACTCAATTTCACAACAGATTTAGAGTCAATTGTTTGAGAAAATTAAGAGTTTAGAGTGAATCCAGACACAATAGTTAAGTTTACTCAAGTGTACAACAGATCCAAAATGAATCAATCATAAAATGGAAGAGTTTAGAGTGAATCCCAGTACAGTTGTTGAGTTTATTCAAGTCCACAACAGATTCAGAGTACATTGTTTGAGAAATTAAAATGTTTAGAGAAAATCCAGATACAATTGTTGAATTTACTCAAGTTCACAACAGATTTGGAGTGAGTCATTTGAGAAATGTAAGATTTTAAAGTGAATCCAGATACAGTTGTTGAGGTTACTCAAGTTCACAACAGATTCACAGTCAATAACTTGAGAAAATGAAGAGTTTAGAGTGAATCCAGATACAATAGTTAAGTTTACTCAAGTTCAGAACAGAGTCGAAGTGAATCAAATGATGAAATTGAAGAGTTTAGAGTGAGTTCCAATATGGTTGTTGAGTTTATTCAAGTCCACAACAGATTCAGAGTCAATCGTTCGAGAAATTGAAGAGTTTAGAGTAAATCAAGATACAATTGGTGGGTTTACTCAAGTTCACAACAGATTTGAAGTGAATCATTTGAGAAAACAAAGATTTTAAAGTGAATTCAAGTATAGCTGTTGAGTTTACTCAAGTTCACAACAGATTTGGAGTGAATCATTTGAGAAATTTAGGAATTTAGAGTGAATCCAGATACATTTGATAAGTTTACTTGAGTTCACAACAGATCCAAAGTGAATCAATCATGAAATTGAAGAGTTTAGAGTGAATCCCAATAGGGTTGTTGCGTTTATTCAAGTTCTTAACAGATTTAGAGTCAATCGTTTGAGAAATTGAAGAGTTTAGAGTAAATCAAGATACAATTGTTGAGTTTACTCAAGTTCACAACAGATTTGAAGTGAATTGTTTGATAAAACGAGGATTTTAAAGTGAATTCAAGTATAGCTGTTGAGTTTACTCAAGTTCACAACAGATTTGGAGTGAATCATTTGAGAAATTTAGGAATTTAGAGTGAATCCAGATGCATTTGATAAGTTTACCTGAGTTCACAACAGATCCAAAGTGAATCAATCATGAAATTGAAGAGTTTAGAGTGAATCCCAATAGGGTTGTTGCGTTTATTCAAGTTCTTAACAGATTTAGAGTCAATCGTTTGAGAAATTGAAGAGTTTAGAGTAAATCAAGATACAATTGTTTGGCTTACTCAAGTTCACAACAGATTCAAAGTGAATGATTTCAGAAAACTATTTTAAAGTGAATCCAGGTATAGCTGTGGAGTTTATTCAAGTTCACTACAGATTAGATTGAATCATTTGAGAAATGTACAAAATTTTTAAATGAATTCAGACTGAGATGTTTGCATATTCTCTGATTCAAAAGAGATGTAGATTTCACAGTGAATGTAAACCGATGTAAACCGAATCTATACATAATTGTCTCTGAATTTTAGACCCGAGAACAGATCTAAAGCCAATCCTTCAACATTCTAAACACCAATCAGTATGCTAAACAAAGATTGCTTTGCCTGACAATTTACTTCACAATTCAGGTCACATTCATCAACGTCCACTCGCAAAAGTCAACTGTTCTATTAGCATAATCCTCATCGAAGATGCATAAAGCGATTTTTACCATGTCTAGACCAGCAGCCGACGGCCTTGAATCTCGCTTTTGTCCCGGTCAGCTCAAATGTTCATCTGCGGTCAGCAGTGAAGGCTGTATCGTCAACACATCCAGATTTATGATGACTCAATACGCACACCTGAACACACACACACTCTCTCTCTAAAGGAATTAAGACCACACGACTGGACAATAAACTGGACCAGACATATTTGTCAAATCAAACCTGCTCTCTCAGCATGCTATAAACCAAAACCAGTACTTAGGAAAGACATGCTGTTTGTTTTTGGCCCATGGCTCAACGAAAGGGATTTCTTTTACCCTTATAGCTTTCTTTAAATCGAAGATCTTGTTATCCAGACGTGCGCTGAAGGGGATTTCATTCACAGCGGAGGTGTAGAGGAGGATCTATCATTTCGGAATCCGAGGTCATCACATTATAAGCACTTTGTAAAGTTTTTAGGGTATTCAGGCACTTCGGTCTGTTCTGCTGTCGTTTGCTGTTATGAATAAGTCATCAAGAAGAACTGAAGATCTTTTCATGTTCTGTAATGATGGAGTCCTGTATTGTTAGCTGGATGAATTTTGTGGTTGTGTGTAAAAGACTCATAATGTGCCAGTTGTTTGATTCTGAACTTCAGATTAAAGTGAATTGTTCAAAGAGAATTGAAAGAGTTTGGAATGAATCTAGACTGAATCATTTGAGTATTTTAAAGTGCAGGACAGATTAAAGTGAATTGTTTGATATATTAAGGAGTTAAAATGAATCTACACTAAATCATTTGGGTATTCTGAAGTCTAGAACAGATTCTGATTGAGTCATTTGAGAAATTTAAGAGTTTGGAATGAATCTAAACTGAATCATTTGGGGATTCAGAAGAGATTAAAGTTAATGAATAATCTGAGAGTTTGACGAGTTGGCAATGGATCTAGACTAAATAATTTGAGTATCTTAAAGTGCAGGACAGATTAAAATGAATTGTTTAATAAATTAAAGAGTTCAAATTAATCTAGATTGAATAATTTGGGTATTCTAAAGTCCAGAACAGATTCTGAGTAAGTCCTTTAAGAAATTTAAGAGTTTAGAATTGAGCGTTTGGACTGAATCTAGACTGAATCATTTGAGTATTCTAAAGTTCAGAACTGATTAATGTGAATTGTTTGACAAATTGAAGAGTTTAGAATGAATTTAGTCTGAATTATTTTTTTTAGTATTCTGAAGTTTATAACAGATTAAAATGTATTGTTTTAAAGAGTTTAGAATGAATCTAAACTGAATCATTTGAGCATTCAGAACAGATTAAAGTGAATGAATAATTTTATAATTAGAGTTTGATAAGTTTGGAATGAATCTAGACTGAATCATTTGAGTATTTGAAAGTGCAGGACAGAATAAAGTGATTTGTTTGACAAATGAAAAAGTTTTAAATGAATCTAAATATAATCATCTGGGTATTCTGAAGTCCAGAACAGATTCTGAGTGAATTGTTTGATACATTAAAGAGCTAAAATTAATCTAGATTGAATTATTTGGGTATTCTAAAGTTCACACAGATTAAAGTGAAATCTTTGAGAATTTAACGAGTTTGGAATAAATCTAAACTGAATCATTTGAGTATTCTGATGTTCAGAACTGATTAATGTTAATTGTTTGACAAATTGAGGAGTTATAGAATGAATTTAGACTGAATTTAATTTTTTGAGATTTCTAAAGTTTATAACAGATTAAAATGTATAATTTTAAAGAGTTTAAAATGAATCTAAACTGAATTATTTGAGCATTCAGAACAGATTAAAGTGAATCAATGAATTAATAATTTGAGAGAAATGTAAGAGTTTAGAATGAGTTTAGACTGAATCATTTAAGTATTTGAAAGTTCAGGACAGATGTAAAAAAAACATTTGAGAAATTGATGAGTTTAGAATGAATTCAGACTCTGTTTGGAGTTTACTCAAGTTTGGAACAGATGTACATGTAGTGAATCATTTGAATTCAAAAAGATTATGGACTTTCAAGTATTGAAAACTGCATAACAGATTTTAAGTGTATAGTTTGGGATAATGAAGAGTTTCAAATAAATCTGAACTGAATCATTTGTGTATTCTAAAGTGCAGGACAGAGTAAAGTGAATAAATCAATTTAGAGTTTGGAATAAATCTATACTGAATCATTTGATTAGTCTAAAGTGCAGGACAGAGTAACGTGAATGAATCAATTTAGAGTTTGGAATAAATCTATACTGAATCATTTGATTATTCTAAAGTGCAGGACAGAGTAAAGTGAATAAATCAATTTAGAGTTTGGAATAAATCTATACTGAATCATTTGATTTTTCTAAAGTGCAGGACAGGGTAAAGTGAATGAATCAATTTAGAGTTTGGAATAAATCTATACTGAATCATTTGATTATTCTAAAGTGCAGGACAGAGCAAAGTGAATAAATCAATTGAGAGTTTTGAATGAATCTAGATTGAATCATTTGAGTATTCGAAAGTGCAGGACAGAGTAAAGTGAATGAATCAATTGAGAGTTTGTAATGAATCTAGACTGAATCATTTGAGTATGTTAAAATGCAGGACGGAGTAAAGTGAATGAATCAATTGAGAGTTTGGAATGAATCTAAACTAAATCATTTGAGTATTCTAAAGTGCAGGACAGATTTGAAGTGAATCATTTGAGAAATTAAAGAGTTTAGAATGAATTCAGACTCTGTTTGAAGTTTACTCAAGTTTGGAACAGATGAAGTGAATCGTTTAAATTCCAAAAGAATCCAAACTTTCAAGTATTGGAAAGATGGAGTGAATCATTTGAGAGATGGAATAATTTAGGATTGAATCCTCTGAGTATTCTAAAGTGTATAACAGATTAAAATTGAGAACTTGAAGAGTTTCAAATGAGTCTACTCTGAATCATTTGAGTATCCGAACGTTCAGAACTGATTTTGAGCTTATTGTTTGAGACAGTAAGAGGCTTATTGTTGTTCTAGATCTGACAATGAAGACGATTTTATTTACAGTGAAAGTGTGAAGCATGATCTAACATTTCTGAATCCGAGGTCATCACATTATAAGCACTTTCTAAAGTTTTTAGGGTATTCATCCACTTTGATCTGTTTTGCTGTCGTTTGCTGTAATGAATATGTCTTTAAGAAGTATTAAAGAGCTTTTCATGGTCTGTAACGCTGAAATACTGTATTGTAAGTCGAATGAATGTTGTGGTTGTGTTTAAAAGATTTATAATGTGTCGTGATGTTTTACCTGAATATCCGGCTATATTTAGATGTGAAGTGTTATGAAGTGAGACAGTCGGTGTCTGGCTTGCTGATTCATGTCTATACGGTTTGATAAAACATCTCCACGACATGCAGTAAAAGTTGAATTGGAAGCCCAGCTGAGTATTTGATTGGTTGCATAAAAGGTTTATGTGCTGGAGAAAGAACATTTGATGGATAGGGAAAAAGCATTAGATTCACTGTAAATGGCAAGGAAAGAGCCGGGTCAGCTTGGACTGAAAAAATTCAGTGAATCAGATTTCTAAAATTAAAATAAAATACAAAAAGTGTATGCTTGCCTGTCTGAAATTCACAGGGTAACAGTATGGGGTCTTTGTTGTTGCATTTTGTGCTTTAAAAAAACGCCATACATTCTCTATTGGCGACAGGTCGGGACTGCAGGCAGGCCAGTCAAGTACTTGTACCAAGTACCTCTATAAATAATTACATATTTATGTCATATATTTGCAGCCTTCTGTAGCAATATAATAATAATAATTATAATATCGATGTTGATGATGATGATGATGATACAAGTCTATCTATCTATCTATCTATCCATCCATCCATCCATCCATCCATCCATCCATCTATCCATCCAAGTATTCAAAGCGCTTCACTTTTTCCAAATTTTTTTTATGTTACAGCCTTATTCCAAAATGGATTAAATTCATTTATTTCCTCAACATTCTACACACAATACCCCATAATGACAATGTGAAAAAAAGAGTTGTTGTTTTTTTTATTTAAAATTTATTAAAAATAAAAAACCTGTAAAATCACATGTACGGAAGTATTTACAGCTGTTGCCGTGAAGCTCTAAATTGAGCTCAGGCACATTCTGTTTCCACTGATCATTCTTGAGATGTTTCAGCAGCTTAATTGGAGTTCACCTGTGGTAAATTCAGTTGATTGGACATGATTTGAAAAGGCATACACCTGTCTATATAAGGTCCCAGGGTTGACAGTGCATGTCAAAGCACAAACCAAGCATGAAGACAAAGGAATTGTCTGTAGACCTCAGAGACAGGATTGTCTCGAGGCACAAGGCTGGGGAAGGTTACCGAAAAATTTCTGCTGCTCTAAAAGTGCCAATGAGCACAGTGGCCTCCATTATCCGTAAGTGGAAGATGTTTGGAACCACCAGGACTCTTCCTAGAGCTGGCCGGTCATCTAAGCTGAGTCATCGGGGGAGAAGGACCTTAATCAGAGAGGTGATCAATAACCCGATGGTCACTCTGTCTGAGCTCCAGCGTTCTTCTGTGGAGAGAGGAGAACCTTACAGAAGGACTACCATCTGTGCAGCAATCCACTAATCAGGCCTGTATGGTAGAGTGGCCAGACAGAAGCCACTCCCCACCTGGAATTTGCCAAAAGGCATCTGAAGGACTCTCAGACCATAAGAAACAAAATTCTCTGGTCTGATGAGACTAAAATTGAGCTCTTTGTAGTGAATGCCAGTCGTTACATTTGGAGATTTGCAGACACCGCTCATCAGCAGGCTAATACCATCCCTACAGTGAAGCGTGGTGGTGGCAGCATCATGCTGTGGGGATGTTTTTCAGCAGCAGGAACTGGAAGACTACTGCAGTCAGGATAGAGGAAAAGATGAAAGCAGCAATGTACAGAGACATCCTGAACGAAAACCTGCTTCAGAGTGCTCTTGACCTCAGACTGGGGCGACGGTTCATCTTCCAGCAGGACAATGACCCAGAGCACACTGCCAAAATATCAATGGAGTGGCTTCACAACAAATTGGTGAATGTCCTTGAGTGGCCCAGCCAGAGCCCAGACCTAAATCCTATTGAACATCTCTGGAGAGATCTGAAAATGGCTGTACACCGTCACTTTCCATCCAACCTAATAGAGCTTGAGAGGTACTGCAAAGAGGAATGGGCAAGAATTCCCAAAGACAGGTGTGTCAAGCTTGTGGCATCATATTCAAAAAGACTTGAGGCTGTAATTGTTGCCAAAGGTGCATCAGCAAAGTATTGTGCAACGGCTGTGAATACTGATGTACATGTGATCTTTCAGATTTTTTATTTTTAATAAATTTGCACTAATATCAAAAAATCTTTTTTCACATTGTCATTATGGGGTATTGTGTAGAGAATGTTGAGGAAATAAATGAATTTAATCCATTTTGGAATAAGGCTGTAACATGAGGAAATGTGGAAAAAGTGAAGCGCTATGAATACTTTTCGGATGCACTGTATATATATATATATATCCATTTATATGAACACAATATGAACACAAATTCATATCATATGATAGAAATACTATTACGAATCTGCTTCCACTCAGATCCTCCTCCAGTCTCAAACACTGCAGCTTTTCTTTTTTTCCATTTAGAGAAATGTGCTTTATTACCGCTGCACACAGACACAATTGAGCTCCTGAAGGCCTCAGTATAACTGATATTAAGAGCCGCACGGAGTCCAATGAGACGCATGGCATTCTTCACACATTAAAACATCCAGAAGAAAGCAAATGAAAGCATCACTCATCACTGCCGCTTGGAGAGCTGTAATGGTTGTTTCTCCGCCTGCTGTTTCGGGTGGGTTTCCATTCATGTCGTCTTCACATTAGAATCATTAGCTCCACGGCGTCAGGAGAAACAGTGTGTGAACGGCTTGTTCCTTCATCTGTGTTCATTCATTTGAAGAAGTCAGACTGCTGGTGCGTTAAAGGGATAGTTCACCTAAAAATAAAAATGTTCATTTACTCCACAGATCATCCAAGATATGTAGGTGACTTTTTTCTTCAGTAGAACATTAAAGATTTGTTTAAATTAATCGGACATTGTAATGTTACGTACTGTATCTGAACAAACTGATTCACTTGAATGAATCAGATATTGTAATTTTACGTACTGTATCTGAACACACTGATTCACTTGAATGAATCAGATATTGTAATTTTACGTACTGTATCTGAGCAAACCGATTCACTTAAATGAATCAGATATTGCAATGTTACGTACTGTATATTAACACACCGATTCACTTGAATCGCATATTTTAACTTTACGTATTGTATCTGAACAAACCGATTAACTTAAATGAATTGGATTTTGTAACCTTACATACATACTTTATCTGAACAAACCGATTCATTTAAATTAATCAGATATTGTGATGTTACAAACTGTATCTAAACAAAGCGATTCACTTGAATGGATCAGATATTGCCATGTTGAATACTGTATCTGGACAGACCGATTCACTTGAATCGCATGTTGTAATTTTACATACTGCATCTGAACAAACCGATTCACTTAAATGAATTGGATATTGTATTGGTACGTACTGCATCTGAACAAACGGATTCACTTAAATGAATTGGATATTGTAATGGTACGTACTGCATCTGAACAAACCGATTCACTTAAATGAATTGGATATTGTAATGTTATGTACTGCATCTGAACAAACCGATTCACTAGAATTGCATATTGTAATGTTATGTACTGTATCTGAAGTAACCGATTCCCTTAAATCAGATATTGTAACCTTACATACTTTATCTGAATGAACCGATTCACTTAAATGAATCAGATATTGTAATATTACACATTGTATCTAAACAAACTGATTTACTCGAATGAATCGGATATTGTGATGTTACATACTGTATCTGAACAAACCGATTCACTTAAATGAATCAGATATTGTAACATTACGTACTGCATCTAAATGAACTGATTTACATAAATGAATCAGATATTGTAACGTTACGTACTGTATCTAAATGAACTGATTCACTTAAATGAATCAGATATTGTAACATTACGTATTGTATCTAAATGAACTGATTTACTTAAATGAATCAGATATTGTAACATTACGTACTGTATCTAAATGAACCGATTCACTTAAATGAATCAGATATTGTAACATTATGTACTGTATCTGAATGAACTGATTCACTTAAATGAATCAGATATTGTAACGTTACGTACTGTATCTGAAAAAAACGATTTACTTGAATCAGATATTGTAACCTTACATACTTTATCTGAACGAACCGATTCACTTAAATGAATCGGATATTATAATATTACATATTGTATCTGAACAAACAGATTTACTTAAATAAATTGGATATTGTGATGTTACATACTGTATCTGAACAAACTGATTCACTTAAATGAATCAGATATTGTAACGTTACGTACTATATCTGAATAAACTGATTCACTTAAATCAATCGGTATAGTAATGTTACATACTGTATCTGAACAAACCGAATCACTTAAATGAATCAGATATTGTAATGTTATGTACTGTATCTGAATGAACTGATTCACTTAAATGAATCGGTAATGTTATATACTATATCTGAACAAACCGATTCACTTCACATATTATGATGTTGTGTACTTTTTCTGAACAAACCGATTTCCTTCAATGAATCGGATATTGTAACGTTACTAACTCTATCTAAACAAACTGATTCACTTTAAGTTAACTGCTTCGCCCCCAAACAAATGTTGCATTCAGAATCTACATATGTGAACCAGAATAAACTGATTTGATGAAATGAATCACATACAGTATAATGTGCATTCACACTAAGTTGACATGAATTGTGTTCCTGACCACATTCAAAGTGAATGTTTATGTAAATACTGTATATGACTACAAAATATCAAATCAGCCACCATTACTAAAACAATGACTTAAAAACATCTTTAATCATCTGTCTTCTCCTTAATAGAGTCATCAGTAGAGTCACTGCAGCGGGGACTTTGATCAAGTCTTATGGAAATATATTCCATGTAAAATACTTTGACGGAAGATCTTGACAGGATCTTTGGAAAGGTGTCACACACAATAAATGCCCTTTGAGAATGTAAAATGTGGAGCTTCAAACAGACGTGTGTGAGAGCTAAGAGCGCAGCAGGGCTCCTGTCAGGGAGAAAGATTTCTGAGTTTTTCCGTAACAGTTGAGGATGTCATTTTTTTCCCCGAGCGCAGCCGAGGCAGGTGTTGAGAGAGAGTTGAAGTCAGCTGTGAATGGAAATGTTTCTGCCTGAAGGAGGAGGAAGGCAAGAGGTCTGACACACTCCTGTAGTCACTCAACCTTCCGTGAGTCTTAACTCCGCCCACAATGTGATGCTTCAGCTCTGTGCTCCGCCCACTGTATCAATCCAGTTCACAGTCCAGTGGCCGGTTGTATAGACATACGGTCGGTTACTGTGTGTTCAAATGACTCATTTAAAATAAGCTGAAACAACACAATTGTTGATTTTTTTTTTTTTTTGGGGGGGGGGGCAACTTAATTGTTTTATGTTTGATCCACTGAAATTTGTAAAAACTATTAAGTTAACTTAATTCCTTCTTATTGTCCTGACACAGATTGTGTGGAACCCAGCATTTTTTACAGCGTACACTGTAAAGAAGATTGTGTTTCCATTACTTCATGTCATCCCAACACAAATGGATTAAGTTAACTTAATCGTTTGCACAAATTTAAGTGGATTGAGCATAAAACAATTAAGTTGTCCCAAAAAATACTTAAGAATTATGTTGTTTGGACTCATTTTAAATAACAAGTCATTTTTTGAGTGTATAGCCATATTGTTGAGACTTAGGGCTCTATTTTAATGATCTAGGCGCAAAGTCTAAAGCGCATGGAGCAAAAGCATTAAAGGCGTGTCCCAGTCCACTTTTACTATTTTAAGGATGGAAAAATACGGTTTGCACCATGGCGCATGGTCTAACAGGGTTGAACTTATTCTCTTAATGAGTTATGGGTGTGTTTTGAGAATAAACCAATCAGAGTCTCATCTCCCATTTCCTGTAAGAGTCAGTTGTATCGTGCCATGGCGCACATTTGCTATTTACATGGCGGACTTTGTAAGTGGAAAAACTGAACGCTTCACTAGCAAGAAAACAGTTAAACAGACCATCTGCAGCACGAGGATAAAGGACAAGCGTCCTCCATTCAGCCTCTTTACTTTCACTTTCACTTCGCTGGACTTTAAACCTGCTTTCAGCTGGTCTATTGCACAATCTATTTAAGGGTGCTTTCACATCTGTAGTTCGCTTCATTTGGTCCATCTTTGGGTCCTTTTCACACCACAGTGATTGTTTTGGTCTGAACCAGTTAAAAGAACCAAAATGCAGTCATGTGACAAAATCCACATCACTTATTGGCCAGATGTTGTTGAACGTATTTCCTAAACTGCTTTTTGATAGTCAGAATTCACATGCTGGAAAATGCCAATGGAACTTTTGCAAGTAAACAAACCGGCAGACAAAATCTTTAAAAATCCTTTAAATGCCACTTAAAGCTGTATAGAAGTGTCTTGAAAATATCTAGTAAAATATTATTTACTGTCATCATGACAAAGATGAAATAAATCAGTTATTAGAAACGAGTTTTTAAAACTATCATGTGTAGAAATGTGTTGAGAAAAAAATCTTCTTTCCGTTAAACAGAAATTGGGGAAAAAAATAAACAGGGGGCTAATAATTCAGGGAGGCTAATAATTCAGGGAGGCTAATAATTCAGGGCGGCTAATAATTCAGGGAGGCTTATAATTCAGGGAGGCTAATAATTCAGGGAGGCTAATAATTCAGGGCGGCTAATAATTCAGGGAGGCTAGTAATTCAGGGAGGCTAATAATTCAGGGAGGCTAATAATTCAGGGAGGCTAATAATTCAGGGAGGCTAATAATTCAGGGGGGCTAATAATTCAGGGAGGCTAATAATTCAGGGAGGCTAATAATTCAGGAAGGCTAATAATTCAGGGCGGCTAATAATTCAGGGAGGCTAATAATTCAGGGAGGCTAATAATTCAGGGAGGCTAATAATTCAGGGCGGCTAATAATTCAGGGAGGCTAGTAATTCAGGGAGGCTAATAATTCAGGGAGGCTAATAATTCAGGGCGGCTAAAAATTCAGGGAGGCTAATAATTCAGGGCGGCTTATAATTCAGGGAGGCTAATAATTCAGGGAGGCTAATAATTCAGGGAGGCTAATAATTCAGGGCGGCTAATAATTCAGGGGGGCTAATAATTCAGGGGAGCTATTAATTCAGGGAGGCTAATAATTCAGGGAGGCTAATAATTCAGGGAGGCTAATAATTCAGGGAGGCTAATAATTCAGGGCGGCTAATAATTCAGGGAGGCTAGTAATTCAGGGAGGCTAATAATTCAGGGAGGCTAATAATTCAGGGCGGCTAAAAATACAGGGAGGCTAATAATTCAGGGCGGCTTATAATTCAGGGAGGCTAATAATTCAGGGAGGCTAATAATTCAGGGCGGCTAATAATTCAGGGGAGCTAATAATTCTGACTTCGACTATACCTCAATACTGTTAGACTCCAATGAAAACTATAATGCGCTGTTTATTTCATATTTATCTTTGTTGTATTGTTTTCATCTGTGCTTTAATTTATTTTATTTTGTATTATTTTGTATAATGTTGTATATTTTATGCAGATACACTCCCCTACAAAATCATCCCAATCAACTATGAATTCTTTCCAAAATGTTACTCAAGTCATACTGTGAAATTATAATTATAACACAATATATATCGCAGAAAAACAGCACACATAAAAGCTTTTATTTTGGATGTGATTAATCGCCATTCATCTTTTGGCAGCACTATGTTGTTGTTTTTTACTGCTGCAGTGGTTTGAAATTGTGGCACCGGCCAGTTGAGCACAACATCATTCCTGCGTCTCCATCCTGATCGCTCTCATTCATGATTATTAATGAGTACATTAATAGTTCACATCCGCCCACATCACCCGAAAGCCCAATCAGCACCACCCTGGCCATCTGTAAGCCCCGCCCCAGCCCCGCCCCATCCCATTCAAGTGTGCCAGGCTCTGAAGGGCCGCTGCGCCACACAGCTCACTGGCAAAGATTAGACTCTATTGTATGGAGAGTGAGCCGGCAATAGGCCTGTCAGCTTTCCGGCGCCAGGGGAATAATTACGCTTGGACTGATAGATGGCTGTAACTGCGCAAGAAGAATGGAGTAATTCTCATATGTGCCCTACCGCAAGAATGCCGGCGGCCATTAAGCGGAATGATGGGGAATTAAATTCTGCGCAGTATTTTAACAGGATCTCATTTGCAGAGGAAAGCCGAAATATTGCGCCGCACCTCTCAGTTGTGTCATTTGATTTGAATGGCAGTCAGTGTGTGTGTGTGTGGTAATGCGGGACACCGGGGACAGATGGAGATCAGAGACGCTTGCTGAGTAATTAACAGAGATCCAGTCAAATAGATCAATGAGGACGCTTGTGTTTACAGTCGGGGTGTGTGTGTGTGTGTGTTTGGGTGGTTTTAATAGGAACGGTTTGTCACAAAAGGAATATTCTGTCAGCATTTACTCTGATTCATGTCATTGCAGACCTGGTAAGACTTTTAATGGCCTGCTTACACCAGGAATAATAACATATATGAATCTGATTTATTTTAGGATTTAATATATTGTAGTATTATGCTTTAATAATATTGTGAATATACAGTATATACACTACCTGACAAAAGTCTTCACATTGATCCCAGTTGTAAGAGCAACAAATCATAACTTGACTTCTAGTTGATCATTTGGAAAAGTGAAGGTGGATTTTTCTGATGAATCATCTGTTGAACTGCATCCCAATCATCACAAATACTGCAGAAGACCTATTGGAACCCTCATGGACTCAAGATTCACAGAGAAATCAGTCAAGTTTAGTGAAGGAAAAATAATGGTTTGGGGTTACTTCAGAATGGGGGCGTGCGAGAGATCTGCAGAGTGGATGGCAACATCAACAGCCTGAGGCATCAAGACATTTGTGCTGCCCATTACATTACAAACCACAGGAGAGGGCAAATTCTTCAGCAGGATAGCGCTCCTACTCATACTTCAGCCTCCACGTCAAAGTTCCTGAAAGCAAAGAAGGTCAAGGTGCTCCAGGATTGGCCAGCCCAGCCACCAGACATGAACATTATTGAGCATGTGGAGTCTGGGGTAAGATGGAGGAGGAGGCATTGAAGATGAATCCAAAGAATCTTGATGAACTCTGGGAGTCCTGCAAGAACGCTTTCTTTGCCATTCCAGATGACTTTATTAATACGTTATTTGAGTCATTGCAGAGATGTGTGGATGCAGTTCTCCAAGCTCATGGAAGTCATAAACAATATTCATTTTTTTTCCTAATTAAATATTTATAAATCAAGGCATGATCATGTCGATTTTGGTAAAATAAGCGTAATCTAGTGTCCACTTCTGATACCAAATGATCAACTAGAAGTCAAAATATTATTTGTTGTATATATTTTTTATCATTCTGTTTTATTTTGATACTTTTTAAAATCATCTATTTTCATTTATTGGTAGTTTATTTATTTTTTGTTTATTTGAAATTTATTTTATTGTAATGTGCTTTTGTTTATTACAATTTGTTATGTGTTTATTTATTTGACTATTTCTTTGCTTATGTTT
Organism: Danio kyathit; assembly: GCA_903798195.1. Classification (NCBI taxonomy): domain Eukaryota; kingdom Metazoa; phylum Chordata; class Actinopteri; order Cypriniformes; family Danionidae; genus Danio; species Danio kyathit. The sequence goes on from CAIGQS010000061.1 coordinate 26,469, forward strand.
TAGTCATTTTAGCACTTTGGCAGTTATTTTCTAATGTAAGGTTATGCAATTAAAAAACACAAATGTTTGGTTTAATTGAGCCGGTGTCATGAGAAATCGGGTCCCCCCTGACAATCGGGTCCGCCTAGGACCCTGGGTGATCCTAATGGTTCACTGGAGTTGTATTAGGTATAGTTAGTAGCGCCTTATTAATATTATTTTATATATATATATATATATATATATATATATATATATATATATATATATATATATATATATATATGCAGCGAAATCTCATTTAAATGCATGTCATTTAAAAGAGCGTTATAATGACATAAAACACAGAATTTGTCTTTGGTGCTTTTATTTTAGATAGACTACAACTTGCTACCACTTCTTATATAAATATATAATGTTACATATAAATCCATAAAAACATCAAAAAGGCATCATTAAATGTTTAGGACCATTTCAATTATTTTAACTATGCATGTCTTTAACTTACCGATAATAATGTTACTAATATGATAAATCTTGTTAAAATAATGTTAGTAATATGATAAGTCTTGTTATGATAATGTCAAGACTGAGAATAAACTATAAAAAGCACTTTTGATCAGGCATTCAACGCAGACGACCCATTGGGGTCCTAAGCGGACTCGATTGCAGGGGGGACCCGATTTCTCATGACACCGGCAGCTAGCTCTCTGCAACTCTCACATGGTCGCCCACTGAAGCTAAGCAGGGCTGCGCCCGGTGAGTACATGGATGGTAGACCACATGGGAAAGCTAGGCTCCGACCGGAAGTGTTGTTAGTGAGACCAGCAGGGGGTGCTCAACTTGATGATTTTTGTCACATATACTTCCATGTATTCACATACACTGACATATAACGAAATTGGAACCCCCCCGACCATACACAAACATTTCAGGGGAAGACAAGTCAAGGGGAGGTATTATTCAGAAAAGGGAAGTAAGATACATAAGGAAAGATAGGCAAAAAAAAAAGTCCTTCTCACTCAGCTCTAAGATTAGGGCAGAGTCAGATCAAGGATAAAACCAGCCTTGGCAACCAAGCACATACATAGACAAGACAGAACATCGCAACAGGGGATGGGAAAGGGGGTGTGGATATAGTCCGGCAAGGGCGGGCAGCCATCCGGCCTGCAGCTGAAAAGCGCTGGTCACAGACCCGCCCACCCCCTCCAGTGGGTGAAAGCACACGAAGGCGTGGGATGAGGGACTCGGTAGTGAAGTCTATCTGTAACTGTGTATGTGTGTGTGTAAGCCTGTATAGTCCAACTGTATAGTGCGTTCTGTGTGGGTCCTAACGCCCCATTATATTGATTAGGACTCTATACTGCTCAGTGAGTGCCGTCTTTCGGATGAGATAGTAAACTGAGGTCCTGACACTCTGTGGTAGTTAAAAATCCCAGGATGTCCTTCGAAAAAGTGTATAATGCTGGTTTATGTTTAAATTATTAATTAAATAAATTTTTAAATTATGAAATTTTGCAACTTACAGTTTTAGTTAACAAGTCGACAAATGTTTTTATGATGCTTTAAGTTATTTTATTAAGTTATTCAGGTTTCAACTATTTTTTTTTAAGTGTGACTACGTATTTTCATATTTGATGTAAGTTGAGATGACGTGAAATAAAATTTTATTTAACACAAAAACTAAAGAGAGCCTGTGTGTGTGTGTGCGTGCATGTGTGTGTGTGCTGTTTGTGGTTCCGCAGTTTTTAAGAAATGTGTTGTTGTTTTTAAAAATCAGCCAATCAGAATCCACCAGTTTTGAATCCAGCGAGTGTTTAAAGCGACAGATGACAAAACCACCACTCGCTTACAATAAACCATAAGTGAAGTTTATTTATAAACTAATTTCGAGAGGATCACGTGCTTATGATTGCTTGCGGCTGGTCCCGCATTATCCAATTTATGATTCATCAATCAGACGATTCCTAAGTCACTATAAATACCCTAAGTTCCATATAGCAACCATCACGTTGTGAAGAATCCCCCCTTCCACCCCTGCTCCTCCTCCTTTCCTAGATGGGTGGCACGGTGGCCCAGTGGTTAGCACTGTTGCCTCACAGCAAGAACCTCACTGGTTCTAGTCCTTACCAAGCCAGCTGACGTTTCTGTGCGGAGTTTACACATTCTCCCCGTTTGCGTGGGTTTCCCCCGGGTTCCCCGGTTTCCTCCCACCATCCAAAAACATTAAGTTAATTGACTTATCCAAATCGGCACCATAGACATGCTCCTAGTAAGTAGTTATCTCTTAAGACCAATCACTATCTGTTCATTAGCTACTACAGCAGAGAAGTTCTCGAGATCTACCTGAGCTCAAACTCCCCTCTCGCCCTGCAAATGGGAGGGAGCCCCGCGCTCGAGGATCTTATGAGCTCAGGGCTCTCTCCCAGGATAGCATGCCAAACACGCTTTATAATTAATCATCAGCTAAGTGTGAACTCTTGAAACAATATTAAGCGCTGGTGTGAATGTTACAATCCCTGCAGGCACAGAACATCGACATGACGCCATATTGACGTTGTACCTCAACGTCGTTGTCAGACAGACGTCAATGTCCAACGTCCAACCTAAAATAAACCATATTACATCTAATCATGTTACACCTTGATGTTGTGTGCACGTTACCACTATGATATCTATCACACATTGGATTTTGTCTCCAACACAACCTAAAATCAACCAAATATCAACGTAATTCAACATTGTTATTAGACGTCAAAATAACATTGTCCTTAGACGCTGACTAGACATTGAATTTTGGTCACCTGATGTCACGACCTAAATCAAACCTAATATTAACGTCTTATGATGTTGTGTGCCTGCTGGGATTATTATTACAATTCTTTATACTAACACACTATTAAGCTTCAACTTCATCGAATTTAAAAGAAGTCTGTTTATATCTCATGCATACTTTGCCTGGAAAGTAACTAAAACGGAAGTTGTTATTGATGAAAATCTGGACTTAATTGTCATAATGGAAGGTTATTGTGGCACGCATGCATGATGACTAACAAGAACTGGAGAGCTTTCATTCGCAGCTCCTCTACAACATCTGATATCCGCTTTAATCGTCTCTGTGCCGACTGATCGGAGAGAGCAAGAATGTTTATGACTTATCTGAGCGTTAGATTAAACTCCTTCCCCATGAGGCTTGGTGTCAAGTTGAGCAATAACTCAAAAGCTCATTAATTAGTCTTCCGTTTGATTGCTTTTCCAATATCCAGAGATCATGCGTCGGCTCTTAGAACGCCACTCCACTTTTTCCACACGGCAAACAAGTAAATTTATGAGTTTGTAATTGCTTCTTTGATCCGATTGCGGGTCACAGGTTCATCTCTGCGTCAGGATTTGGAGAACAGGGCATTTTTTTGAGCTTGTAAACTTGTAAACAGCTTTGAGATGAATTATTTCTTAACTCCGAGGCTTGATAGTAAAGTAAAGACTTTGTTTTGATCTGTTTCAGCCTTTTTTTTAAAGGTTCTATTTACACATTAAGGTTCATTATTGTTGATTCGATTCTCCAGTTAATAACTCATTAGTTCAAACGGTCTCATCAAAGTGAGTCTCCGCTTAGTGACTCACTGATTCAGTTGATCCAGTCAGAGTTATTCTCCAATTGATAATTCACTGAGTTAAATTATCTGGTCAAAGTGAGTCTCCGGTTAATGACTCACTGACTCAGTTGATCCAGTCAGAGTTATTCTCTTATTAATAATTCACTGAGTTAAATTATTTGGTCAAAGTGAGTCTCTGGTTAATGACTCACTGACTCAGTTGATCCAGTCAGAGTTATTCTCTAATTAATAATTCACTGAGTTAAATTATCTGGTCAAAGTGAGTCTCTGTTTAATGACTCACTGATTCAGTTGATCCAGTCAGAGTTATTCTCTAATTAATAATTCACTGAGTTAAATTATCTGGTCAAAGTGAGTCTCCGGTTAATGACTCACTGATTCAGTTGATCCAGTCAGAGTTATTCTCTAATTAATAATTCACTGAGTTAAATTATCTGGTCAAAGTAAGTCTCGGCTTAGTGACTCACTGATTCAGTTGATCCAGTCAGAGTTATTCTCTTATTAATAATTCACTGAGTTAAATTATCTGGTCAAAGTGAGTCTCCGGTTAATGACTCACTGATTCAGTTGATCCAGTCAGAGTGATTCTCTAATTGATAATTCACTGAGTTAAATTATCTGGTCAAAGTGAGTCTCCGGTTAATGACTCACTGACTCAGTTGATCCAGTCAGAGTTATTCTCTAATTAATAATTCACTGAGTTAAATTATCTGGTCAAAGTAAGTCTCGGCTTAGTGACTCACTGATTCAGTTGATCCAGTCAGAGTTATTCTCTTATTAATAATTCACTGAGTTAAATTATCTGGTCAAAGTGAGTCTCTGGTTAATGACTCACTGATTCAGTTGATCCAGTCAGAGTTATTCTCTAATTAATAATTCACTGAGTTCAATTATCTGGTCAAAGTGAGTCTCCGGTTAATGACTCACTGACTCAGTTGATCCAGTCAGAGTTATTCTCTAATTAATAATTCACTGAGTTAAATTATCTGGTCAAAGTGAGTCTCCGGTTAATGACTCACTGATTCAGTTGATCCAGTCAGAGTTATTCTCTAATTAATAATTCACTGAGTTAAATTATTTGGTCAAAGTGAGTCTCTGGTTAATGACTCACTGATTCAGTTGATCCAGTCAGAGTTATTCTCTAATTAATAATTCACTGAGTTAAATTATCTGGTCAAAGTGAGTCTCCGGTTAATGACTCACTGATTCAGTTGATCCAGTCAGAGTTATTCTCTAATTAATAATTCACTGAGTTCAATTATCTGGTCAAAGTGAGTCTCCGGTTAATGACTCACTGATTCAGTTGATCCAGTCAGAGTTATTCTCTTATTAATAATTCACTGAGTTAAATTATCTGGTCAAAGTGAGTCTCGGCTTAATGACTCACTGATTCAGTTGATCCAGTCAGAGTTATTCTCCAATTAATAATTCACTGAGTTAAATTATCTGGTCAAAGTGAGTCTCCGGTTAATGACTCACTGATTCAGTTGATCCAGTCAGAGATAATCTCTAATTAATAATTCACTGAGTTAAATTATCTGGTCAAAGTGAGTCTCAGCTTAATGACTCACTGATTCAGTTGATCCAGTCAGAGTTATTCTCTAATTGATAATTCACTGAGTTAAATTATCTGGTCAAAGTGAGTCTCTGGCTAATGACTCACTGATTCAGTTGATCCAGTCAGAGTTATTCTCTAATTAATAATTCACTGAGTTAAATAATCTGGTCAAAGTGAGTCTCCGCTTAATGACTCGCTGATTCAGTTGATCCAGTCAGAGTTATTCTCTAATTAATAATTCACTGAGTTAAATTATCTGGTCAAAGTGAGTCTCTGTTTAATGACTCACTGATTCAGTTGATCCAGTCAGAGATATTCTCTAATTAATAATTCACTGAGTTAAATTATCTGGTCAAAGTGAGTCTCTGGTTAATGACTCACTGATTCAGTTTATCCAGTCAGAGTTATTCTCTAATTAATAATTCACTGAGTTAAATTATCTGGTCAAAGTGAGTCTCGGCTTAATGACTCACTGATTCAGTTGATCCAGTCAGAGTTATTCTCTAATTAATAATTCACTGAGTTAAATTATCTGGTCAAAGTAAGTCTCGGCTTAGTGACTCACTGATTCAGTTGATCCAGTCAGAGTTATTCTCTAATTGATAATTCACTGAGTTAAATTATCTGGTCAAAGTGAGTCTCCGGTTAATGACTCACTGATTCAGTTGATCCAGTCAGAGTTATTCTCTAATTAATAATTCACTAAGTTCAATTATCTGGTCAAAGTGAGTCTCCGGTTAATGACTCACTGATTCAGTTGATCCAGTCAGAGTTATTCTCTTATTAATAATTCACTGAGTTAAATTATTTGGTCAAAGTGAGTCTCTGGTTAATGACTCACTGATTCAGTTGATCCAGTCAGAGTTATTCTCTAATTAATAATTCACTGAGTTAAATTATCTGGTCAAAGTGAGTCTCCGGTTAATGACTCACTGATTCAGTTGATCCAGTCAGAGTTATTCTCTTATTAATAATTCACTGAGTTAAATTATCTGGTCAAAGTGAGTCTCGGCTTAATGACTCACTGATTCAGTTGATCCAGTCAGAGTTATTCTCCAATTAATAATTCACTGAGTTAAATTATCTGGTCAAAGTGAGTCTCCGGTTAATGACTCACTGATTCAGTTGATCCAGTCAGAGTTATTCTCTAATTGATAATTCACTGAGTTAAATTATCTGGTCAAAGTGAGTCTCTGGCTAATGACTCACTGATTCAGTTGGTCCAGTCAGAGTTATTCTCTAATTAATAATTCACTGAGTTAAATTATCTGGTCAAAGTGAGTCTCCGGCTAATGACTCACTGATTCAGTTGATCCAGTCAGAGTTATTCTCTAATGAATAATTCACTGAGTTAAATTATCTGGTCAAAGTGAGTCTCTGGTTAATGACTCACTGATTCAGTTGATCCAGTCAGAGTTATTCTCTAATTAATAGTTCACTGAGTTAAATTATCTGGTCAAAGTGAGTCTCCGCTTAATGACTCACTGATTCAGTTGATCCAGTCAGAGTTATTCTCTAATTAATAGTTCACTGAGTTAAATTATCTGGTCAAAGTGAGTCTCCGCTTAATGACTCACTGATTCAGAGGATCCAGTCAGAGTGATTCTCCAGTTATTATTTCATTCATTCAAATGATCTGATCAGTGTAGATCTCTAACTAACAACTCATTGATTCAATCGACTCACTGAATCAAATGATCCAGTCAGAGTATTTCTCCAATTAATAATTAATTAATTCAAATAATCTGATCAGGGCAATGCGGTGGCGTAAAACATATGCTGGATAAGTTGGCGGTTAATTCCGCTGTGGTGACCCCAGATTAATAAAGGGACTAAGCCGATAAGAATATATATATCTTTTAAGTATGCCTTTTGATAATAGATTGCTAAAACAGTGGAATATTTTCCATTTTTGTCTGCTTGAATCACAGTGGACGACATAATGAAATCTCTGCGATTTGTAAACAAGTCTCATAAATCCTGCACATTCAGGGCTATTAAAAATACCCAAAGTGCAGTGCGGTAATCCAGGCTTTGATTGAGGTGTAGATGGAGCCGCAGCGGGGCGTTTGCTCTAGAAGTGAAGGGTGACGATGGTCTCTCAGCAGGTGTCCCACGTCTGTTTTATACCCCGCGGTCGCACCTCATGACCAATCAGAGATGGGAAAACTCTAATTGTGTGGCCGAGAGGAGACAAAGGGACCCTCCCAGTGGAGCCAATCAGTGACGGCTGCGCACAGCAGAGCCAATCAGACGCGAGTGTTATGAGTTATAATGCTGCAGCTCTCATTTAAAACCGAGTTAAAACCCTGAGAACAGTCACATCTGCTGCAGCCGTGTGAGGATTCCTGCGCTTTATTATATATAAAAATGTAGATGCGTTAATAAAGAGGTGATGCTGAAATATTTCTTGTGGGATTTTGAAATGAGTGCTGTTTCAATAACAACAAGGAAAAAAGATTGTGTTTGGGTTGCTATGCATTTTCTTAGTTACTCTGATGGGTTTTTAATGTGTTGCTGTGTGCGGTGTTGCATTAGTGTCTATAGCCATTCTGCTCTCTTAATGCGGCGTGAGACTTTTTTTCAATGCAAGTCAATGGGAATTTTGTTGTTTTTAGGAAAATTTATTATTTAAATGAGGTATTATTGAAGTGAACTACTAACTGTTTTAATTTGGCTGCTTGTTTGTTTGTTATAGTAGCCCATTTTGATTATTTTTATCTTCATATTTATATAGATATTATTTTTTATTTATCTGGGTGATAATATATACAGTTGAAACCAGAAGTTTACATACACTGTATAAAAAGGCACATAACCATTTAAAAAAAAAAGTCAGATGTTAATGTGACTAAACTTTTTCTCTTTTAGGTAAGTTAGGATTATCACATTTGTTGTTATGCTTATTAGCAGAATAATGAGAGAGAGATTTTTTTTGAGAAATTGTTATAACTTTTCTTGAAAGTCAAGTTTACATACAATAAGATTATTATGCCTCTGAAAAAGCTCAGATGATGGTGTCAAGGTTTTGGAAGTTTCTGATTGGCTAATTTGACAACATTTGAGTTAATTGGAGGCACAACTGTAGAATAGTATTTAAGGAAAACCTCAAACACACTGCTTCCTTGTGTGACAACATGAGAAAATCAACAAAAAAAGCCAGATTACACTTTGCTAAATGACACTGGGAAAAAGACACATTTTTGGAGACATGTCCTGTGGTCTGATGGAACTAAGATTGAACTGTTTGGCCATAATGACCAGTGTTACATTTGGAGGACAAAGGGGAAAGCTTACAAGCTTAGGAACAAGCTTAGGAACACCATCCCAACTGTGAAGTATGGAGGCGGCAGCATCATGTTGTGGGGCTGTTTTGCTGCAGGAGGGACTGGTCCACTTCACAGCATAGATGGCATCATGAAGAAAGAACATTATGTAGAAATACTGAAGCAACATCTCAAGACATCAGCCAGGAAATTAAAACTTGGCCACAAATGGGTTTTCCAAACAGAACATGACCCTAAGCATACTGCCAAATTAGTTAAAATGTGCTTTAAGGACAACAGAGTGAATGTTTTGGAGTGGCCATCACAAAGCCCTGACCTCAATCCTATAGAAAATTTGTGGGCAGAGTTGAAAAAGCTTGTGCAAGTAAGACAGCCTACAAATCTGACTCAGTTACACCAATTCTGTCAGGAGGAATGGGCCAAAATTCCTGCAAACTATTGTGAGAAGCTTGTGGAAGGATACCCAAAACATTTGACCAAAGTTATACAGTTTAATAGCAAAGCTAAAAAAATACCAAGGAAATGTGTGTAAACTTTTAACTGTCTAGAAATGAATAATAAATTCTCAAAAAAAAAAATCCTCTCATTATTCTGGCATTTAGCAAATGTAAATCATTTAGGTAATCCTAACAGCCCTAAAATAGTAAACGTTTAGTATGATTTACCATCAGACATTTAAAAATTTTTCCTTTTTTTAGTGTGTGTAAACTTCTGGTTTCAACTGTGTATATATATATATATTGCAGAGAAGATTTTTTTTCAACATATTTCTAAACATAATAGTTTCAATAACTCATTTCTAATAACTGATTTCTTTTAACTTTGCCATGATGACAGTACATAATATTTGACTAGATGTTTTTCAAGATACTCGTATTCAGCTTAAAGGCTAACAAATCAGCAGTAAAATACCACATACATTTTTTACAGTTCACTACTGTGATATAACCTGCATTGTGGGTCATTACAACATATTAGGAATTTGCAGTATTGTACTGTAATCAAAGTAATCAAGTACTGCTACTGTATTTAAAGACAAAATGAGACAGTTAATGGAAAAAATTATTAACATCGCACAAAATGTATTTAAAATAGATTGATGGATGCAAAGGGCTTTTGTAAACCATTTAAAATGGATATGATGTCAATGAATAATAAACCTACCGTTGTACATGACCTCGCCACTTGGTGGGAATTTATTAAGTTCAATAGTAAATACTAAAATAAAAGGGTTTTGTACTGCCAGTGTAAAATGTAAGTAAGTTACAGTAAAAGTACTGTAAAATTGTCATATTGTAAATTAAAATGTGGTAAAGGGCATTTTATTATACAAAGAAGTTGCGCTAAGGCTATTTTACTGTGAAATTAAATTGCGGTATGGCTCTGCTACTGTAAAACACTTTTACAGGTAACTTACTGTAAAGAGGGACTAACCTGTAATCTGCTGGCAACAGTGCTGCAAGTAAGTTACCACTAAAGTACAATAAAACAGTGTATACAGTTTAGAAATAAATATAAAGTAATTAATCTTCCCATGTCCCATAATTTGTATATCGCAAAAACTGACTCCCATGGGATACAACTTTTTTACACTCAAAAATACTAGAAAGGGCTTCAAATTAATTGTTTAATTAATGTTTAGATTTTAAAAAAAAGTAAAATTTGTCATTTTTATTTAGCTAAACTTAACATACTATAAGTGAAAATAATACAATAATTAAAAAAAAAAGCAAAGTATCTAATATACACTTACCGGCCACTTTATTAGGTACACCTGTCTAACTGCTTGGTAATGCAAATTTGTAATCAGCCAATCACATGGCAGCAACTCAATCCAAACCGAGCATCAGAATGGGGAAGAAATGTGATTTAAGTGACTTTGAACGTGGCATGGTTGTTGGTGCCAGACGGGCTGGTCTGAGTATTTCAGAAACTGTTGATCTACTGGGATTTTCACGCACAAACATCTCTAGGGTTTACAGAGAATGGTCTGAAAAAGAGAAAATATCCAGTGAGCGGCAGTTCTGTCTTGATGCTCTCATGTCAATATGAACCAAAATCTCTGAGGAATATTTCCAGTACTTTGCTGAATCTATGCCACGAAGGATTAAGGCAGTTCTGAAGGCAAAATGGGGTCCAATCCGGTACTAGTAAGGTGTACCTAATAAAGTGGCCGGTGAGTGTATAACTATATAAAAGAAGATACTCATGTTTCATGTGATTGTTATAATCATCCTAATTGTCACTCGGTTGATTTTCCACCACAATGAACAATTTTCCCCCAGTTATTTTCATTTTTTACACCAGGTTCGTGAATTTTGTTACCAGGGAGACAACCAGAGCTTGAGATTAAATATGTGGCATGTGATGTGTGAAGAAAACAAATTAAATAGATGGCAATTATCACTTGTGAACAATGTTTATTGTGTGTCCTTTCAAATTAAGCTGTTACGGCATCCGAAATGTGTGAAAATATTTATGTATTTACAACGTTAGTTGTGAAAGGGCTTCCACAGGACACAGAAATCAGCCGTATTGTTAAGAAATATTCAAATGCATTTCTGGTGAATTTCTACATTTATATATTGTACATTTGATGGTTATGGCACACATACACTCCTTTTCAAGAATTGTAAAGTTAATGTTAAAAAATTTTTATAAGAGTCTCAAATGAATACATCACACAGTTTTCATCTAAATCGTAAAACTCATACGTATTTATACATTCATTTACATGAAAATTACAATTTGGGCCATTAAAGGCATAGTTCACCCCAAAAATGAAATTGTATTCACTTTTTACTCAGTGCCAAGAGGTTCCAAATCTTTCCTGTTTAACACAAAAGAAGATATTTTGAAGAATGCTGAAAACTGTAACCATTGACTTTCATAGTATTTGTTTTTCCTACTATGGAAGTCAATGGTTACAGGTTTTCAACATTCTTCAAATTATCTTCTTTTGTGTTCAACAGAAGAAAGAAACTCCTAAAGGTTTGAAACAAGTAACGGGAGAGTAAATATTTTCAATACCTTTTAAAACTTTTTAAAGACTTTCATTATAAGACCTCGTCGCCATTTTAGATTTCAACACCCTGCTGAAAAAAACAGCATATGCTGGTAAGGTATGTTTTGATGCTGGTATGCTGGTCTCAGTGCTGGTATTGCTGGTTTCAATGCTGGTTTTGCTGGTCTCGATTTTGGTCTTGCTGGTTTCATTGCTGATCTCCATGCTGGTCTTGCTGACCTAAGTGCTGGACCAGCATTGAAAACAGCAGGACCAGCATTGAGAACAGCAAGACCAGCATTAAAACCAGCATCAAGACCAGCAAAACCAGCATACCAGCATCAAAACATACCATACCTTACCAGCATATGCTGTTTTTTTTTCAGCAGGGCAGGCAACATTTTAACTTAAAGATTTAAATTTTAACAAGCCACGTTCACTGTTTTCTCATTTAATATTATGTTTTTTTAGGAACTGCGTCACAAAAAGGAAAAAAAAATGGTCGCAGCTTCTGGTTTATGCAGACTTTAAGACCTCGCCGCCATTTTAGGTTTCAACTGGTAACATTGGCGACATTTTAACTTACAGTATATTTACTAAATACTGATCGTAAGAAACATTATTCATGTAATGAATTAAAATGCTAATCCAGCAGGTGGCACCTATAGCACAGCAGGAATAACCGTGTTGCCGTGGTTACTGCAGTAAACAAAGCAGCACCGTGATGTCAAATCAAGCAAGATTTGATCAATTTCTTAAACTGCCAATATTCGCCGATTAAATTCAGGCAAACTTTATCATACAACTTATCATTGTTTGAATACCATGTAAAATAGCATTGAAAGAACTAATGAAATCAAAACTAGCCATGTTGATTTTGTTAGCTCACATTGCTAGTTTTGTGGTGAACGATTCATCTGTGCATGTCATCAAGAAATTGTTCCCCCTTGTAATCTAAAATTAAAATCAGAAAATGCACTTCCTGTTGGTTTTCAGTTAAATTCCCAGATTAGGTCTGTCTGAGGTATTGGGTGTGGCTAACATACTTAACCACGCCCCTCCGACAGTTTTGACAACAAACAGAAATGGTGAGGAGGAGGAGTCTGTTAGATTGTAATAACCCTCCCCAAACCCTTTTCCTGATCTTTCTGAATAAAATGCCTTCTTTACCACATCCAATCAGCTCACAGTAGAAAAAACAAGCTACGCCCACTGTTTTCTCATTTAATTTTTTGTTTCTCTAAGAACTGCGTCACAAATCGAAAAAAGAAAAATGGTCGCAGCTTGCGGTTCATACAGACTTTAAGACCTCGCCGCCACTTTAGGTTTCAACTGGTAACATTGATGACATTTTAACTTACAGTATATTTACTAAATACTGATCGTAAGAAACATTATTGTATATTGTAAACATTATATGTTATGAATAAAAATGCTAATCCAGCAGGTGGTGCCTATAGAACAGCAGGAATAATTTGGTTTCTGCATTAAACAAAGCAGCGTTAAATGTCAAATCTAGAAGGATAAACTAAACAGCACCCCAATATTCGCAAATTAAATCCAACTAGACATTATGAAAAATGCTACAAAGTTTAATGACATGTAAATTAGCATTTAAGACCTTTTAATACATTTTACAGACCCCCTAGTTTTTCACTTTTTGTTGTGTTGGTTATTTTTTTGTGATAAAAATGGTGGTGATTCCCACAAATTTGCGGAGAATTTTGCAGTTGCAATTGTTATATTGTTATTTTAATAATGTTATGTATATATACATATATATATATTATTTTTTACATATATTAATATGTTATATATTATTAATAAATTATATATCTTATTTAGCCTACGTTAGGTGTGCAATCTGACACTTTATTTCTTTATTTTGGTCTCTTGTCAAGACTAAATCTTAAACAGATCTAAAATGGTAGGGATTAAGCCAAAGGAAAGTTGTATAACTCTTATTTTTATCAACGATCTTACTTTCTCTCTCTCAGATTTCACTCCTCGGACCATTTGACATCATATATCTCACTCAGGACATCCATTAGTTCTTCCCCTACTGTAATACACCTAAAACACGGATTGCTGTAAAACGTCAATGGCATGGAAGCGTTTTCTCTCGTCTATGGCAGGGGAAGAGTTAAGCGAAATCATTTATCAATTTGACGCAGATTATAATAAGCTACCAGCCACACATGTAAAGAAAAAATAATGTCTTTCAATTCGGTCACGTCCAGCAGTCGTAATTCTTGAACCAATCTCCCTCATTGTAAGCTGCTTGCTTTTCTGTCTGTTCCATTTGTTTGTTAGATGTTTGCTCCCACTTTCTTTTGCAGTCTAAAGCGCGTCCAACGCAAACACACAAAACGCCCAATTCACGCCGTGTCACTCGATTTGCACCACAGGATGTCTAATCGCATCTTTGCATTGACTTCACATGTAAATCACTCCCGCTTGACGCGTGTGCTTGTTGCGTAGGCTGCAAAACAACTTCCCCCCCCCCCCCCCCCCCCCCCCCACACACACACACACACACTTCCTTGTAATGTTAGGATTGTGAGGGCGCAGGTTAGACCTCATTTTTCGAGAAACAGTCAAACACATCACGTATAAGTCACGTAGTCTATAAGTCACGTAAAACTGTTAATTGCAAACTGAAATAAATCTAATTTGATTATGTGGTTTGGAATTGGATTTTTTGTGAGATTATTAAAATTGTTGGTGATTATTTTGCGTTTAATTTAAGAATTTTGCAGGATTGCAAAAAATTACAACTTTTTGTTGATTTGCGTTGCATTCAGCGATCAAGTTGTGAAAAACTAGGGTGTCTGATTTTAAAGGCCTTAGGGGCCATTAACATTTAGTGTATTTTGTGTGCACAAGTTTGTTATTTTCAATGAAGGCTATTGAAAACATTTTAACTTTTCAGAATGTCACAAGCGCACCGCGAGTCACATGACAAGAACTGACCAATCAGCTTCATACTTTGTATGGAATACACACATTTTGGTAGACAAATGACCTCAGACAAAGACAGAACACCTAAACATTGCAGTGCTTTTTTTCATTTCATCTATAAATAAAACTTGTATCAGAGCTGCAGCAATGTTTTGTCAGTTTGTCATCCTCGGTTGATGATACATTCATAATTCCACTCAATAATCCATCCATCCTGCCATCATTCCATTCACCCACCCAACCAACCATCCACCAACCCATCATTCCATTCACCCACCCAACCAACCATCCACCAACTCATCATTCCATTTACCCACCCAACCAACCATCCACCAACCCATCATTCTGTTAACCCACCCAACCAACCATCCATTCACCAATCATTCCATTGACCCACACACCCACCCAACCCTCCATCCATCCACACAACCACCCACCCACCCAGCCATCATTCCATTCACCCAACCACCCACCCAACCAACCAACCAACCAACCACCCATCCATCTACCAATCATTCCATTCATCCACCCAACCACCCACTCATCCTGCCATAATTCCATTCACCCACCCAATCAACCAACCAACCATCCATCCATCCATCTACCAATCATTTCATCCATCCACCCAACCACCCACCCATCCAGTCATTATTCCATTCACCAACTCACCCACCCAACCAACCAACCACCCATCCATCCATCTACCAGTCATTCCATTCATCCACCCAACCACCCACTCATTCAGCCATAATTTCATTTACTCACCCAACCAATCATCCATCCATCCATCCATCTACCAATCATTCCATCTTTCCACCCAACCACCCACCCATCCAGCCATCATTTAATTCACCCACCCAACCAACCAACTGATGGCTTTTAGACACGATATATGAACGGCCTCTTACATTTCGTAATATTGTCCGATAAAGTCCACTCAAGTGCTAAGAATATACTGAAATCTTCTCTTCTGCTCTGTTTTGTGATTGTAGTGTGATCCGTCACAGGATTTTGCACTGAGGAGACATCGAGACAGGGGAATGTGGACGCGGGAGAGAACGAGTCTCCATCTCCTGCACGATTCCCAGTGAACCAGCCTCCGTCCTAAAGAGCAGAGAAGCGTTTACTGGCCGTGAGTACAACTCAGTCTCTCCCACAGAGCCAGTGATTTGTGTTTCTGTGATGTTATGTAAGCGCTGGCATGGTATTTTTCCCTCAGTATACCACCGTCTCCTGCAGCTACACTTTAAATCATATTAAAGCCAATGTGCCAGAAAAGAAATAGAGTTGATTTCGGAATAAAAGAGGTGCCGCGTTGACAGTCTGTGAGTGTGGTGAGGGATGTCAGCGTATCTGACAGACAGCAAGAGTTTACGGGGGTTCATCTGAATCGTTTAGGGCCACCAGGAGATGTCCAGATCTCTCCTCACTCTTAAACCCAGACCGAGAAGAACAAACACTCACATTCGCATACATCAGCCTCAGACGACACGTTCACACACCATCCACAGCTCGTTCACGCATCGCCCGCCGGGCTCTAATCTGACTGGCTGGCTTTATGTAATTCAGGGTTCACAGAGTTTCAGCGGTGTGTCCTGTTTATAAAGCTGCTACACTGAGAGTTTCTGATGAACAACTGGTTCTACATCACAAAACGGTGTTCTTTTATCATATATATGGTTACATAATACAGTTACTATAGCTTTTTTGTTCATATTCTGTCCATCCATCTGCCATCTTATCTGTTCATCTTGAAAACCCACCTACTTATCATTTATCCATCTATTGTTCTAGTTATCATTTTAACTATCTAACATCTATCAGTCCATTCACCCAAGCATGCACTCAACTATATGTTCACTAATCTATCTATCGTCCATCCACACATGTGCATTCTAACCATCATTCTAACATGCATCCATCTATTCACCAGTCTAACCAACTGCCCATTCATAAATCCACTCAACAATGCATCCATCCACCTATCATTCTATTTACCCACCCAACCAACCATCCATTCGCCAATCATTCCATTCACCCACACACCCACCCAACCCTTCGTCCATCCACACAACCACCCACCCATCCAGCCATCATTGCATTCACCCACCCACCCAACCAACCAATCATCCATCCATCCATCTATCTACCAAACATTCCATTCATCCACCCACTCATCCAGCCATAATTCCATTCACCCACCCACCCAACCATCCATCCATCCGTCTACCAATCATTCCATTCATCCACCCAACCATTCACCCATCCAGTCATCATTCCATTCACCCACCCAACCAACCAACCCTTCGTCCATCCATCCATCCACCCACCCACCCATCATTCCTTTTACCCACCCAACCAACCAAACATCCATCCATCTACCAATGATTCCATTCACCCACCCAACCATCCATCCACCCACCAATCCCCCAATCATTCCACAAAACCATTCACCCACTGGTCCATCCATCCATCCACCTATCATTCCATTCACCCAATCCCCCAACTCACTTAACCAAACATCCATCCTTCCTTCCACCATTTATCGATCCATTCTGTTCAACAACCCAACCATCTATTCACTAATCCATAAACCCATCCATCTATCCATTAACCCACCCACCCATCCATTCATCCATCCATCCATCCATCCATCATTCCATTCACCCACTCAACCAACAATCCATCCATCCATCCATTCATCTACCAATCATTTCAGCCATCCCCCCAACCATCTCCCCATCCAGTCATCATTTCATTCTGCCACCCACCCACCCACCAAACCAACCAACCAACCCTCCATTCATCCAACCGGCCACCCACCTATCCAGCCATCATTCCATTCACCCACCCACCCACCCAACCATCCATCCATCCGTCTATCAATGATTCCATTCACCCACCCAACCATCCATCCACCACCCACCAAACCAACCGTCCATCCTCCAATCATTCCACAAAACCACCCACCCACTAGTCCATCCATCCATCCACCTATTCACCTAACCAAACATCCATCCTTCCTTTCACCATTTATCCATCCATGCATCTATCATTCCATTCAATAATCCAACCATCTATCTACTAATCCACAAACCCATCCATCTATCCATTCACCCACCCACCCATCCATCCATCATTCCATTCACCCACTCAACCAACAATCCATCCATCCAGTCATCATTTAAATCTCCAAACACCCACCCACCAAACCAACCAACCCTCCATCCATCCAACCAGCCACCCACCTATCCAGCTATCATTCCATTTACCCACCCACCCAACTGTCCATCCATCCATCTATCAATGATTCCATTCACACACCCAACCATCCATCCATCCACCCACCAAACCAATCGTTCATCCCCTGATCATTCCATAAAACCACCCACCCACTGGTCCATCCATCTATCTATCCATCCATCCATTCACCTATCATTCCTTTCACCCAATCCCCCAACCCACCCAACAAAACATCGATCTATTCTTCCTCCATTTATCCATCCATCCATCCATTCATCATTCCATTCATCCACCCAACCATCCATCCACTAATCCATAAACCCACCCACCCATCCACCTAGCCATTCACACACCTGTCCATCCATCCATCATTCTATTTACTGACCCAACCATCCATCCACCAGTCATTCATCCATTTTGGATACAAATTCTACAGACAGCTTTGTCAAAGCACATGAATTCAATTCTATCATGAATGTGTGTTCATTGCAGTTCGGAAAGTCTGTGTTTACTATCATTTAGTTGCAGTACAAGTACTGTCTTTAAAATGGCCAACCAAATGATCAGAAATAGCCAATGAAATGATAAAGACAAAATGAATGTAAACCATTGTCTTCTTGTAGTTTGTTGGTAGATTGTCAAGACTAAACATGCATAGTGAATATGTATTTTTCCATTAAACCTATATATTTATTTTTACTAGGATGAGCTGTAGTAGTATTTATGCACTTAGTCAAAAGTCTTCCCTCACAAGAGTTTTAATCTACCCAACATGCAGTAATGGCTATTTCTATGTAATATGGTTGTAAAATAGTTTGGTTTACACCGAGCTGTTTTTGCACCTCTGTAACTAAAGCCATGAAGTAAAAAAAGAAAAACAACATCAGCCTGGAGGGATAAATGAACCTTGTGTTATTTTGGTTCGTCATTTTGAATGATAGCGTATGAATTCCGACCCATAAGCCAGTATTTGAAAGCCATATCTGTGCAGAAACATTGCAGCCCTCTTTTTCTCTCTCTCTCTTTTCTTCCTCATTTTGCTCCTGTTCTCCATCATTTATCGTGACTGTGCGGAGAGGAAACCAGGCTGCAGTAAAACTGACGGACGGCATTTCGCATGACTGAAGACAAACGACACGCTACATTCCGCATGTGTGAATCTCTTTCTGGAGAGGAAAAAAAAAAGAAAAGATAGGAGCTCAATTTCTGTCATGGAGGGAGATGAGATGGTTAGGCCGTTCTCTCTATTTCTGCTCTTCCGAAAGAAGATTTTATTTTGCTGCTCAGACTCTTTGTGGAGTTTCTAGAGAGCTCCAATTTATCTCCACTCTTTCTGGCGGGTCAGACATTGTAAAAACATCTAGCTAAATCACAGACAGCTGCATTAATGATTAAATAAATCCAACAAAAATACAATATACAATAAAATAGAATAATATAAAATGGTGACACTCTACAATAAGGTTCAATTAGTTAATAATAGTTGTTAATGAACAATACATTTATCACAGTATATTAATCTTTGTTACTAAATGAAAATGCAGTCATACATTGTTAGTTCTTATTAACTCTCAGTGCATTAACTAATATTAATATTAGTACAACTGTGGATTTTAGTAATGCATTAGTTTGTAACCAAACGTTGGGTCAAATATGAACAAAACAAAATGCGTCATTTAAATTTAACTTAATATCTAATTCATCTTTGGCGCCCATATTTAACCCAGCATTGTGTTATAATAAACTAGCACTTTTTAGAGTGTAAATGTTGAAATTAACAGTAACTATGATTAGTAAATGCTGTAGAAGTTGACTTTTAGCTCATGTTAGTAAATACATTATCTAACTTATGGAACTTTATCGCAGTGTTACCTATAAAATCATACATGTATATGTGAAACTTTACCTATATACACACATACACTTACTGGCCAATTTATTAGGTACACCTTACTAGAATTAGGTTGGACCCCATTTTGCCTTCAGGGCTGACTTAATCCTTCGTGGCATAGATTCAACAAGGTACTGGAAATGGATTTTGGTCCATGTTGACATGATAGCATCACGCAGTTGCTGCAGATTTGTTGGCTGCACATCCATGATGCGAATCTCCCGTTCCACCAAAGGTGCTCTGTTGGATTGAGATCTGGGGACTGTGGAGGCCATTTGAGTACAGTGAACTCATTGTCATGTTCAAGAAACCTGTCCGAGATGATTCGTGCTTTATGACATGGTGCGTTATCCTGCTGGAAATAGCCATCAGACTGTGGAAGTAGCCAGCACACTGTGGTCATAAAGGGATGGACATGGTCAGCAACAATACTCAGGTAGGCTGTGGCGTTGACACGAGGCTCAATTGGTACTAATGGGCCC
Source organism: Danio kyathit (assembly GCA_903798195.1). Classification (NCBI taxonomy): domain Eukaryota; kingdom Metazoa; phylum Chordata; class Actinopteri; order Cypriniformes; family Danionidae; genus Danio; species Danio kyathit. Next base: position 46,491 of record CAIGQS010000061.1, read on the forward strand.
AAAGTGTGCCAAGAAAATATCCCCCACACCATTACACCACCACCAGCAGCCTGAACCGTTGATACAAGGCAGGATGGATCCATGCTTTCATGTTGTTGACGCCAAATTCTGACCCTACCATCCTATTGTCGCAGCAGAAATCGAGACTCATCAGATTAAGCAACATTTTTCCAATCTTCTATTGTTCAATTTTGGTGAACCTGTGCGAATTGTAGCCTCAGTTTCCTGTTCTTAGCTGACAGGAGTGGCATCCAGTGTGGTCTTCTGCTGCTGTAGCCCATCCGCCTCAAGGTTGGACATGTTGTGCATTCAGAGATGCTCTTCTGCACACCTCGGTTGTATCGAGTGGTGATTTGAGTTACTGTTGTCTTTCTATCAGCTGGAACCAGTCTGGCCATTCTCCTCTGACCTCTGGCATCAACAAGGCATTTGCGCCTACAGAACTGCCGCTCACTGGATATTTTCTATTTTTCAGACCATTCTCTGTAAACCCTAGAGATGGTTGTGCGTGAAAATCCCAGTAGATCAGCAGTTTCTGAAATACTCAGACCAGCCCGTCTGGCACCAACAATCATGCCACGTACAAAGTCACTTAAATCACCTTTCTTCCCTATTCTAATGCTCGGTTTGAACTGCAGCAGATCGTCTTGACCATGTCTACATGCCTAAATGCATTGAGTTGCTGCCATGTGATTGGCTGATTAGAAATTTGTGTTAACGAGCAGTTGGACAGGTGTACCTAATAAAGTGGCCAGTGAGTGTATATTTTTCATATTACTTACGATTTAATGTGAAAATAGATCTATCCAGCTATCTCCTTAGCTATACACCCAACAGGTCTTTTAAGTTGAAGGTTTAAAGGGTTAGTTCACCCAAAAACTTCAATTAATCTTTGATTTTTTTCAGGTTATTAATTACTCAGGTTGTTTTTGGAAAGGATAAGCAGACAAGACTTAATGTAAGACTAGAGTTAATGTGACTGTCAGTAATGCTTGTGTATAGTCTTGTCATATAGTGTGATAATTTTCATACACAGACAGCTGGTTTGCGCACAATAGCTCTTCTGCGATTTTTTAAAAATATCTGCTTTCTCTGACAGCTGATCTTTGCCCGCTCGCCTACAATCAGAGCAAACCCGAGATCAGAACGGTGTTGATGAACAGCGTCTTTTCAACCCTTTCAACACATACGGGGTGGCAAACACAAGGTGCTGATGCATGCTGGTAACTGCCGCAGATCTCAGCTGAAAGAGCTGATTGTAATTGTTCGAAAACTCAAGCGAAAGACGCCCCGCTTGCCTCTGTTTATGCATGTGATTAGTGTGTGTGTGACTGAAGAACGAAGAAAAGAGTAAAGGTTGAGAAACTGAGCCGTACTTTGTGAATATGCATATGAGCGTTTGAATATTCATGTTCGTGAATCCATGCATGCTTAATAAGATAAAGAAGTGTTTATGCTGCCTCACAGTAAATTTGACTGTAATCTGAGTGTCCTGTGCTGTCGAATAGCTGCCGCTGAGATATAAAACCATCAGAGGTGGAAAAATGGATTTCTAGAAGCGTGTGTGCTGGAGAAAGATTTGGTGTAATCTGCGTTTAAGAGGGGGGACTTGTCGTCAAGGTCAGTCTTTTTCCTCTGAGAGGCGGCAATGTGAAGACATTTCTTGGGCGGTGAGGGGGCTGCGAGGAAGGAGATTTGTAGCCGGCGGTGAGGGGAACCGAATAAGTTTGGAGATTACGCCACACATGCGTAAATCTGGAGGGTGGTAATGCGAGCTGGAACGGGAAACTGGTGTCCAGAACTCTCCCAAAATGCTCTGTTTGCTGAAGTAAAACAAAATCAAATGCTCTTTTGGAGCTTGTGAGACAGACTTGGAGTTCTTATTCAAGCATCAGCTTTTTGTCTTCATTTCCTTGGTAAAATTGAAGGCACAGTATGGCCACTAGAGTGTGTGTATTCACAACAAACAAAAGCAGTTTGATGATGCCGGGACTGAGTGTGGAATTATGGGAGTTGTGGTCTTCATTACATCTTATGGGACTCGTTTATTTGGCTATTGATACATTTGAAGGCACAGTGTGAAATTTTGACCACTAGAGGGCGTGTATTCACAACAAACAAATTCAGTTACATGATGCCGTGACTGAGTGTGGAATCGTTGGAGTTGTGGTCTTCATTAAATCTTACAGGACTCATTTCCTTTGCCATTGATGAATTTGAAGGCACAGTATGTAATTTTGGCCACTAGAGGGCGTGTATTCACAACACACAAAAGTGTAGTTTGATGATGGCGTGACTGAGTGTGGAATCATGGGAGTTGTGGTCTTCGTTACATCTTATGGGACTCATTTATTTGGCTATTAAAAAATTTAAAGGCACAGTATGTAATTTTGGCCACTAGAGGGCGTGTATTGACAACAAACAAAAGTGTAGTTTGATGATGGCATGACTGAGTGTGGAATCATGGGAGTTGGGGTCTTCATTATATCTCATGGGACTCATTTGCTTGACTATTGAAATATTTGAAGGCACGGTATGTAATTTTGGCCACTAGAGGGCGTGTATTCACAACAAACAAATGCAGTTTGATGATGCTGTGGATGAGTGTGGAACCATGGGATTTGTGATCTTCATTACATGTTTTCAGGACACCTTTGCTTGGCTATTGATAAATTTGAAGGCACAGAATGTAATTTTGGCCACTAGAGGGCGTGTATTCACAACAAACAAAAGCAGTTTGATGACGCCGTGACTGAGTGTGGAATTATAGGAGTTGTGGTCTTCATTACATCTTATGGTACTCATTTATTTGGCGATTGATGAATTTTAAGGCACAGTGTGTAATTTTGGCCACTAGAAGGCATGTATTCACAACAAACAAAAGTGTAGTTTGATGATGGCATGACTGAGTGTGGAATCATGGGAGTTGGGGTCTTCATTATATCTCATGGGACTCATTTGCTTGACTATTGAAATATTTGAAGGCACGGTATGTAATTTTGGCCACTAGAGGGCGTGTATTCACAACAAACAAATGCAGTTTGATGATGCTGTGGATGATTGTGGAACCATGGGATTTGTGATCTTCATTACATGTTTTTTAGGACACCTTTGTTTGGCTATTGATAAATTTGAAGGCACAGTATGTAATTTTGGCCACTAGAGGGCGTGTATTCACAACAAACAAAAACAGTTTGATGACGCCGTGACTGAGTGTGGAATTATGGGAGTTGTGGTCTTCATTACATCTTATGGTACTCATTTATTTGGCGATTGATGAATTTTAAGGCACAGTGTGTAATTTTGGCCACTAGAGGGTGTGTATTCACAACAAACAAAAGTGTAGTTTGATGATGGCATGACTGAGTGTGGAATCATGGGAGTTGTGGCTCTCATTACATGTTTTCAGGACTCATTTCTTTGGCTATTGATAAATTTGAAGGCACAGTATGCAATTTTGGCCGCCAGAGGGTGTGTATTCACAACAAACAAATGCAGTTTGATGACAGTGTGACGTCGTGTGGATTCATGGGAGTTGTGGTCTTCGTTAGATCTTACAAGACTCATTTCCTTGGCTATTGATAAATTTGAAGGCACAGTATGTAACTTAGGCCACTAGAGGATATATATTCACAACAAACAAAAGTGTAGATGATGACAACAAACAAATGCAGTTTGATCATGTCATGACTGAGGGTGGATTCATGGGAGTTGTGGTCTTCATTACATCTTACAAGACTCATTTCCTTGCCTATTGGTAAATTTGAAGGCACAGTATGTAACTTTGGCCACTAGAGGGCGTGTATTCACAACAAACAACTGCAGTTTGATAATGCCGTGACTGAGTGTGGAATCATGGGTTTTGTGGTCTTCATTACATGTTTTCAGGCCACTTTGGCCACTAGAGGGCGTGTATTGATAACAAACAAAAGTGTAGTTTGATGATGGCATGACTGAGTGTGGAATCATGGGAGTTGGGGTCTTCATTATATCTGATGTGACTCATTTGCTTGGCTTTTGATAAATTTGAGGGCACAGTATGTAATTTTGGCCACTAGAGGGCGTGTATTCACAACAAAGAAACTGCAGTTTGATGACAGCATGACTGAATGTGGATTCATGGGAGTTGTGGTCTTCGTTACATCTTACAAGACTCATTTCCTTGACTATTGATACATTTGAAGGCACAGTATGTAACTTTGGCCACTAGAGGGCGTGTATTCACAACAAACAACTGCAGTTTGATGATGCCATGATTGAGTGTGGAATCATGGGAGTTGTAGTCTTCATAACATCAGGTTGATGGATGCAATATTCAACACTTGTTATAGTATGAAACAGAGTAAGACTGAAGCTGTGAAACGAGAGTTTTTTTTTTCCTGTTTTCCATCAAACTAAATAAAAAATCGAGGGTGTGTGATGTTATTAGCATGAACACACAGCACATGCTCCGTCTTATTAGTTAAACTTGCCTATTTGTCTGGATTTTAACATTTTTTGAAACATTTGGGATAATGTAAGTACATAAGACAGCAAAATACATAACATTTTTTGGATATTTTAATGAAAATATTGTACATGTTGTGCCCTTAAGTGATTAAGTAAGACTAAAAATGTTTTTTCTTTTGCATTTTAGAGGTTTCATGAACAAATGACAATATTGCCTAACCTATCCCTATTCACGTAGATTAATGAAAATTTGTAAAATATATGTGTCTATGTACATTATTAGTCGTCATATACTCGCATATACCTACAGACTGAACATGTAATATGTATACAGATGCTAAAAGCACTAATCAATCTAGCTTTTCTGTATTTTAGACAGAGACAATAATGGTAAGGGTAAACTTTGAATCGTCTTTTCTAAAGTTTGTTATATCAGGCCCTCAAAATAGCAAATAAAAGGCCAAAACTGAATGATAGTTCAGTTACATGATGAGCATTTGATTGGTCAAGAAGATCTGATGAAAATATTAAGTGCACAAGGATCCCATTAAAATGTCAAATGTGGCAAAAGTTTTTGAAAGTTTATATCATTTGTCACTTTTAAAACTTTCATTTTGATTTCAGGGGGACTTTAATGGTTGAAGGTGCTAAATTGGTGCCGTGACCCGGTTTAGAGAAGTGAGTGTTATGGATACCAGCTAGCAAGAGCTGTGCTCCCATGCCAGATACACTGGATTGATACCATTGCTCAGAGTGGTAAATAGAGAACTGGAGGGATACACTGGTCCTTTTACCATGATGGGACTGAGGTTTAAAGGTTGAGGGTATTACATTGGTGCCATGACCCGGATGGGAATGAGGTGTAATGGAGGTCAGCTAGTAAGAAATCACCAGATTGAATCCCACTTGGAGTCAGAGCGAGGGTTACATGTCCATGTGTAGAAAGTAAATGCTTATTTAGAAGAGAGCAGGCATAATAAAAGTTCATACACTATATTTCTGGCATGATTATTTGATTTGCAAGATATCCTATCACTTACTGGTGGTGCAATTGGCTTTGTGTTGTGATGCATTTCCAGAGCAAGTAAGATGCGTTTCATTCTTGCAGGAATATAATATGAAGATTGCACAAAATAAACCTTGGTATGAACACAAACACAATGGGCCCTATCATACACCCGGCACAATGTGGCGCAAGGCGCGACGCAATTATTGTTTGCTAGTTTCAGCTCGACGCAAGAGTCATTTTGACGTTTTGCACCACGCGGTTTAAATAGCAAATGCATTTGCGCTCATATGTGCGCCCATAGGCGTTCTGTTTAATAGACTGTTTAGTAGACCAGCTAAGATGAGGTCTAAAGTCCAGCGCAGAGCGCGTTAGTTGTGCGCTTCGCTTAAACATTGCTTAATACACAGAGGATGTAGAGCAATACGCAAATATCTTTACAAATGAAAAAGAATTAAAATATTACAAAAATTATTACTTTCTACATAAATATAAAAACCACTGCCTTCATGCCTTCTTCATCTCGGGGGGCTTTTTTAGTTTATTCATGGCAAATTGCTTTTGTATTATGTTATTATTATTAGCAGTATTATTTATTATATGCATATTTATATTTGTTTTATTAAAAACAAGCTTAGATTTGCCCACCTGTCAGGTTTTAGACCATACGGGGCATAGCATGTGTATTTGGATATAACTTTTTTTGACCACACTTCGTTATTATTGTTCATTTATTTGTTTGCTGGAAGTTAGAACTGAATTTAGAAATAGTTTTGAAACAAATCTTTGCACATAACAAATGAAATTAATCATGTATAGGCTAATGGATGTCTGTGCGTACAACACGTTTCCTTATCCACGAGAGTGAAAGTAAAGAATTAGGAGGCTCATTCTCTCATTCTTGCGCTGTAGATGCTCTGTTTAACTGATTTCTCGCTAGTGAAGCGTTCAGTTTTTCCGCTTACAAAGTCCGCCATGTAAATAGCAAATGCGCTATGGCGCGACGCAACTGACTCTTAAAGGGAATGGGAGATGAGACTCTGATTGGTTTATTCTCAAACACACCTATACTGTAACTCATTAAGAGAATAAGCTCAACCCTGTTAGACCATGCGCAGCGACGCAAAACGGATTTTTCCGTCCTTAAAATAGCAAAAGTGGTCGGCGCCAGTGGTGTAGTGGTTAGTGCGTCGACACATGCACTCCTGTGTTCACGGCGACCTGAGTTCGATTCCGCCTCGCGGTCCTATGCCGATCCTTCCCCTCTCTATGCTCCCCATTGTTTCCTGTCAATACTCTCTACTGTCCTATCAAAAATAAAGGTGAAAACCCCTAAAAAATAATTATAAAAAAAATATTTAAAAAAATAGCAAAAGTGGATTCTGACGCGCCCTTAATGCTTTTGCGCCCTGCGCTTTGGACTTTGTGCCTAGATCGTTAAAATAAAGCCCAATGTGTGTCACCTGCCTAAACATATGTGATAATTTTTGAATACCTCAGTGTTTTTAATTTATTCTTAAAAAAGATACTAAAGATAAATAAATAAGACACTAAAAGATAATAAAGATTAGATTTACAGGAGGATAAATAAAGAAATGTTTACAAATGTGTGTAGAATAGTCTAGTTTGAATGCACCGAGTGTACAGAGCTAGTGTGGATAGCAGCTCATTTGGTCTTGGGGGTGTGTGAGAAATATTATGACTTTTGTTCACAGGCTTTGGTTCCTTGGCATGTCTGAAAGGTTGTCAAAGATTCTTCTCAAACACATTAGGCCATTTTTCCAAAGGGAAAAAAACTGAGGAACCAGAGACATATGCAAATGTTTGCTCTCCATTAAATCACAGTGATTTATAAAAGAAACAATTGGGATATTAATTAATAATGCAATTTTTCTTCCCTAATGTGCCGTACTCAAACCGGCTGATTTAATGTTCCAAAAATGTGCATAATTTGCGCTAATGTAAAATGCAAAACACTCTTGTTGGTTTTCATCAAAATCCATTCAGGATTTAATCACTGCTGTCAGCAACCCGACGATAATTCAGTTTGCAGGCTGAGGGTTCTAGATTTCCAGCCGTGATCATAAATCTGGGATGGATCCAAACCCAGCCTGTGACCGCTTTAAATATTCCAGCTTTATAAATATCCTGCCTGAAAATAGACCCCACGTGAGATGTTGCTAATCATACGGACATTACGGCGGAGTGTAAATGAAGCCAAAGAAAAAGGCGCACCATTTTTCAAGCAGCTACTTGATTACGTTTGCCTAAAACGACCATGTCGTGTAGGAAACAAATTCCCAGTTACCTTCTCAGGTCACACGGGAACAAGGGGACGTGATCTTTCTCATGGAAAATGTGAGCGGTAATTCCAGATGAGTCCTGCTGATTGGGCCTGTGGGTAAATCTGTGATTCGCACCCTTGGTGTGGTCAAAGTGAGTTCATTTGGGGGGGAAAGCAGGGATGGTGTTTTTAATCATCTCTGAATTACATCAAACTCGGCTGGATTATCTCCCCTGCTGCCATCTGCCTCTTAATTAAATTGTCTTTAGACTGAGTTTGTCTATTGGGATGATCTACCTAAAGGAAATCAATCCAATAACCCTGCGATCCCGTTCGAAATGCCTTTTTTTGTTTGTTCTCCTGACCTGTGGCTGATTCCTGGAGCTTGGCGGAAAACACAACTGTGATAAAGAGTTTTCTGATTATTTCCACACTTGTGTCGTTTTCCCAGTGGAAAGGGTCTGAGACTGTGGGATCATCTTATATGGCTTCTCAAGTGTTAGTAATCTATCCTTAAATCCAGCCTGTAAATCAGTGTTCATTTGGTTGAGCTGTGCTTTGGCCTTTAATGCGATCCCTCTCCAAGGGATTGTCATCAAGTAGCCTAATATGTATTTTCAAGGCCTAAAATGTAAATGCCCTGCGAAAAAGCGGAAACCATGGAGACAAAAAGTACTTTTAGTAATTAATGACCTTAGCACAGGTTTGTTTTTATCATTGCAATATTACAGTGCTTTGCAAGACCTATTGCAATAGATATTTTTGCTCATTTTACAACCCTCCTAGAGTTAAACAGTTGAGGTTTACCATTTTTGAATCCATTTAGCTGATCTCCGGGTCTGGCAGGAGCACATTTAGCTTAGCTTAGCATAGATCATTGAATCGGATTAGACCATTAGCATCTCTCAAAAAAAAGAGTTTAGCGCTTGACTTTTCTGTAGTTACATCATGTACTGTACTAAGACTGATGTAAATCTAGCCATATCAGCCTAGAAAATAGCAACTTTTAATTTTTACGTTGGACCATTAGTACATTAGTGCAACTACAAAATAGTCGAGTTTTACTTTTTAAAATTGTTGCTTTTTATTACTGTATTATGAACTTTTTTTTAAGTGAGATAAACATTTTTTACTGAGATTTATTATTACCAAATTTGGTGTATGATTAGGGAGAGGTTGAAAATGTGTACTAATGGTGTGCCTTCAGGAATAGAGTTGGGAAACGCTGATATAATAAATACGCTATATGTGTTTTCTATATCTATATCAAATTTTTCTCTCAAATATTTTACAGACCCACTTGCATCTATTTGTGAGGCTCATTTTACAACCCCCCTAGAGTTAAACAGTTGAGTTTGACCATTTTTGAATCCATTTAGCTGATCTCTGGCGGGAGCACGTTTAGCTTAGCTTAGCATAGATCATTGAATCGGATTAGACCATTAGCATCTCTCAAAAATGACCAAAAAGCTTCAATAATTTGTCTATTTAAAGCTTGACTTTTCTGTAGTTACATCATGTACTAAGACTAATGTAAATCCAGCCATATCAGCCTAGAAAATAGCAACTTTTAAGTTTTCCGTTGGCATTAGTACACGATGCAACTACAAAATAGTCGAGTTTTAAAGAGTTTAAAATTTTTTCGTATTGTTGATTTTTATTACTGTATTATAAACTTTTTTTTTTAATTGCGATACATTTTTTACTGAGATTTATTATTACCAAATTTACCCAATTTCAGTATTATTCAAATTATTTCTGGTGTGTTTTTGTGGCTTTTTAATACACACATGAAACATGAAAATTAACATGAGTTGATTGATTGATTCAGGTGTGTTTGATTAGGGAGAGGTTGAAAATGTGTACTGTTGGTGTGCCTTCAGAAATAGGGTTGGGAAACGCTGATATAATAAATACGCTATATGTGTTTTCTATATCAAATTTTTCTCTCAAATATTTTACAGACCCACTTGCATCCATTTGTGAGGCTCATTTTACTAGCCCCCTAGAGTTAAACGGTTGAGTTTGACCATTTTTGAATCCATTTAGCTGATCTCTGGCAGGAGCACGTTTAGCTTAGCTTAGCATAGATCATTGAATCGGATTAGACCATTAGCATCTCTCAAAAATGACCAAAAAGCTTCAATAATTTGTCTATTTAAAGCTTGACTTTTCTGTAGTTACATCATGTACTAAGACTAATGTAAATCCAGCCATATCAGCCTAGAAAATAGCAACTTTTAAGTTTTCCGTTGGCGTTAGTACACGATGCAACTACAAAATAGTCGAGTTTTAAAGAGTTTAAATTTTTTTCATATTGTTGATTTTTATTACTGTATTATAAACTTTTTTTTAAGTGTGATAAACATTTTTTACTGAGATTTATTATTACCAAATTTACCCAATTTCAGTATTATTCAAATTATTTCTGGTGGGTTTTTGTGGCTTTTTAATACCCACATGAAAGATGAAAATTAACATGAGTTGATTCAGGTGTGTTTGATTCAGGTGTGTTTGATTAGGGAGAGGTTGAAAATGTGTACTGTTGGTGTGCCTTCAGAAATAGGGTTGGGAAACGCTAATATAATAAATACGCTGTATGTGTTTTCTATATCAAATTTTTCTCTCAAATATTTTACAGACCCACTTGCATCCATTAGTGAGGCTCATTTTACAACCCCCCTAGAGTTAAACAGTTGAGTTTGACCATTTTTGAATCCATTTCGCTGATCTCTGGCAGGAGCACGTTTAGCTTAGCTTAGCATAGATCATTGAATCGGATTAGACCATTAGCATCTCTCAAAAATGACCAAAAAGTTTCAATAATTTGTCTATTTAAAGCTTGACTTTTCTGTAGTTACATCATGTACTAAGACTAATGTAAATCCAGCCATATCAGCCTAGAAAATAGCAACTTTTAAGTTTTCCGTTGACATTAGTACACGATGCAACTACAAAATAGTCGAGTTTTAAAGAGTTTTAAAAATTTTCGTATTGTTGATTTTTATTACTGTATTATAAACTTTTTTTTTTTAAGTGCGATAAACATTTTTTACTGAGATTTATTATTACCAAATTTACCCAATTTCAGTATTATTCAAATTATTTCTGGTGGGTTTTTGTGGCTTTTTAATACCCACATGAAACATAAAAATTAACATGAGTTGATTCAGGTGTATTTGATTAGGGAGAGGTTGAAAATGTGTACTGTTGGTGTGCCTTCAGAAATAGGGTTGGTAAACGCTGATATAATAAATTCGCTATATGTGTTTTCTATATCTATATCAAATTTTTCTCTCAAATATTTTACAGACCCACTTGCATCCATTTGTGAGGCTCATTTTACAACCCCCCTAGAGTTAAACAGTTGAGTTTGACCATTTTTGAATCCATTTAGCTGATCTCTGGCAGGAGCATGTTTAGCTTAGCTTAGCATAGATCATTGAATCGGATTAGACCATTAGCATCTCTCAAAAATGACCAAAAAGTTTCAATAATTTGTCTATTTAAAGCTTGACTTTTCTGTAGTTACATCATGTACTAAGACTAATGTAAATCTAGCCATATCACCCTAGAAAAGAGCAACTTTGAATTTTTAGGTTGGACCATTAGTACATTAGTGCAACTACAAAATAGTCGAGTTTTACTTTTTAAAATTGTTGCTTTTTATTACTGTATTATGAACTTTTTTTTTTAAGTGAGATAAAAAAATTTTACTGAGATTTATTATTACCAAATTTGGTGTTTGATTAGGGAGAGGTTGAAAATGTGTAATGTTGGTGTGCCTTCAGAAATAGGGTTGGGAACCGCTGATATAATAAATACGCTATATGTGTTTTCTATATCTATATCAAATTTTTCTCTCAAATATTTTACAGACCCACTTGCATCTATTTGTGAGGTTCATTTTACAACCCCCCTAGAGTTAAACAGTTGAGTTTGACCATTTTTGAATCCATTTCACTGATCTCTGGCAGGAGCACGTTTAGCTTAGCTTAGCATAGATCATTGAATCGGATTAGACCATTAGCATCTCTCAAAAATGACCAAAAAGCTTCAATAATTTGTCTATTTAAAGCTTGACTTGTCTGTAGTTACATCATGTACTAAGACTAATGTAAATCCAGCCATATCAGCCTAGAAAAGAGCAACTTTTAAGTTTTCCGTTGGCATTAGTACACGATGCAACTACAAATAAGTCGAGTTTTAAAGAGTTTAAATTTTTTTCGTATTGTTGATTTTTATTACTGTATTATAAACTTTTTTTTTTAAGTGCGATACATTTTTTATTGAGATTTATTATTACCAAATTTACCCAATTTCAGTATTATTCAAATTATTTCTGGTGTGTTTTTGTGGCTTTTTAATACCCACATGAAACATAAAAATTAACATGAGTTGATTCAGGTGTGTTTGATTAGGGAGAGGTTGAAAATGTGTAATGTTGGTGTGCCTTCAGAAATAGGGTTGGGAAACGCTGATATAATAAATACGCTATATGTGTTTTCTATATCTATATCAAATTTTTCTCTCACATATTTTACAGACCCACTTGCATCCATTTGTGAGGCTCATTTTACAACCCCCCTAGAGTTAAACAGTTGAGTTTGACCATTTTTGAATCCATTTAGCTGATCTCTGGCAGGAGCATGTTTAGCTTAGCTTAGCATAGATCATTGAATCGGATTAGACCATTAGCATCTCTCAAAAATGACCAAAAAGTTTCAATAATTTGTCTATTTAAAGCTTGACTTTTCTGTAGTTACATCATGTACTAAGACTAATGTAAATCTAGCCATATCACCCTAGAAAAGAGCAACTTTGAATTTTTAGGTTGGACCATTAGTACATTAGTGCAACTACAAAATAGTCGAGTTTTACTTTTTAAAATTGTTGCTTTTTATTACTTTATTATGAACTTTTTTTTTTAAGTGAGATAAAAAAAATTTACTGAGATTTATTATTACCAAATTTGGTGTTTGATTAGGGAGAGGTTGAAAATGTGTAATGTTGGTGTGCCTTCAGAAATAGGGTTGGGAACCGCTGATATAATAAATACGCTATATGTGTTTTCTATATCTATATCAAATTTTTCTCTCAAATATTTTACAGACCCACTTGCATCTATTTGTGAGGTTCATTTTACAACCCCCCTAGAGTTAAACAGTTGAGTTTGACCATTTTTGAATCCATTTCACTGATCTCTGGCAGGAGCACGTTTAGCTTAGCTTAGCATAGATCATTGAATCGGATTAGACCATTAGCATGTCTCAAAAATGACCAAAAAGCTTCAATAATTTGTCTATTTAAAGCTTGACTTGTCTGTAGTTACATCATGTACTAAGACTAATGTAAATCCAGCCATATCAGCCTAGAAAAGAGCAACTTTTAAGTTTTCCGTTGGCATTAGTACACGATGCAACTACAAATAAGTCGAGTTTTAAAGAGTTTAAATTTTTTTCGTATTGTTGATTTTTATTACTGTATTATAAACTTTTTTTTTTTAAGTGCGATACATTTTTTATTGAGACTTATTATTACCAAATTTACCCAATTTCAGTATTATTCAAATTATTTTTGGTGTGTTTTTGTGGCTTTTTAATACCCACATGAAACATAAAAATTAACATGAGTTGATTCAGGTGTGTTTGATTAGGGAGAGGTTGAAAATGTGTAATGTTGGTGTGCCTTCAGAAATAGGGTTGGGAAACGCTGATATAATAAATACGCTATATGTGTTTTCTATATCTATATCAAATTTTTCTCTCACATATTTTACAGACCCACTTGCATCCATTTGTGAGGCTCATTTTACAACCCCCCTAGAGTTAAACAGTTGAGTTTGACCATTTTTGAATCCATTTAGCTGATCTCTGGCAGGAGCATGTTTAGCTTAGCTTAGCATAGATCATTGAATCGGATTAGACCATTAGCATCTCTCAAAAATGACCAAAAAGTTTCAATAATTTGTCTATTTAAAGCTTGACTTTTCTGTAGTTACATCATGTACTAAGACTAATGTAAATCTAGACATATCAGCCTAGAAAAGAGCAACTTTTAAGTTTTCCGTTGGCATTAGTACACGATGCATATTTATATTTTTCAAGACACTTCCATACAGCTTAAAGTGACATTTAAAGGCTTAACTAGGTTAATTAGGTTAACTAGGCAGGTTAGGGTAATTAGGCAAGTTATTGTATAATGATGGTTTGTTCTGTAGACTATCGAAAAAAAATAGCTTAAAGGGGCTAATAATTTTGTCCTTAAAATGGTGTTTAAAAAATTAAAAACTGCTTTTATTCTAGCCAAAATAAAACAAATAAGACTTTCTCCAGAAGAAAAAATATTATCAGACATACTGTTAAAAGTTTCTTGCTCTGTTAAACATCATTTGGGAAATATTTTTAAAAGAAAAAGAAAATCAAAGGGGGGCTAATAATTCTGACTTCAACTGTATATACATGCAATATCTATTTAAAAAAGAGTTTTCATATAATTATGATGACATATATGTTACTATATGTTAATGCTTTACATTTAAGTACAGCAGTTTTCTTTTTACTTTTTAAGAACAGTACCATTTTTAATTAACTTTTAGAAGCACATTTAATTTAAACATTTGTTTTTTTTTACCCGTAAGCACAGTTAATGTTCAACCTATTTATAATGTTTAAAGTGGCTGACAATAATAAATATTCTTAATAACAGGATTTAATCTGCCTGGATTTTGAATTGTGCAGAGCTGCAGCTGCTTAATTAGGCCTGCTACACTACTGTATTTTAATACTGCTCATTATGGTGGTACTTGGAAAGACGAAAAGTTTGAGAACCACTGACCTATAACATGTAACTCCACACAGAAATGCCAACTGACCTAACCGGGACTTGAACCAGCGACCTTCTTGCTGCGAGTCGACAGTGCTAACAACTGAGCTACCGTGACGCCTATTTAAGATTATGCTAAAGCAAATTATTGATGTAAAATAAAGATTTTCAGCATATAATATAATACAGTGTTTCCCAACACTGTTCCTGGAGGCACACCAACAGTACATATTTTGGATGTCTCATTTAATCTGACCCATTAACTTCAGCTTTTGGAGTCTCTTCTAATGTTCTTTGTGTTTGATTAGGAAGATGTTGAAAATGTGTACTGTTGGTGTGTCTTCAGGAACAGTGTTGGGGAACACTGATATAATATATACGCTATATGTGCTTTCTATATATCTTATTTTTATCGCAAATATTTTGCAGACCCACTTGCATCCATTTGTAACAATAACACACACACACACACATTTAGTCTTCCCTTAAAGGAACACTCCACTTTATATGCTCATTTTACAAGTCAACTAGAGTAAGACAGTTCATTTTTACCATCTTTGAATCCATTTTCAAAAACTTTTAGCTTAGCTTAGCATAGATTATTGAATCGGATTAGACCATTAGCCTCTCTCTCAAATATCACCAGTGTTTCAATAAGTTTCCTATTTAAAGCTTGACTGTTCTGTAGTTGCATTGTGTACTAAGGCTGTGTGTCCACACAAGTGTTTTTTTCTCGAGCTAAGTGTTTTATTTCTGTTGTTATTGAATGTTAGCGCCGCGTTTTTTGAGCGGCTGCAGTGTAGCGAGGCGTCAAGCGGACATTTGAAGTTCAATCAGCGTCACTTTTGAGTTAGTCGTCAAATCACAGTGGAGGAGGGGCGGGACTATACCATACAACTGTCTTTACCACCACAAAAACTTGCAACGGTAACCGACAAAAAAAATGCTGCGCTACTGTTTTTGAACAGCTCTCGCATTTCTGCAGCGCGTAAACGCTCCGGTGGACACACACCCTAAGATCAAGCTTAGCCATATCAGTCTAAATGATAACAACTTTTCATTGTATCCGCCGTTCCTAGTACACGATGCAACTACAGAATAGTTGAGCTTTAAATAGGAAATTTATCTAAAATAAATTTTGAGCAAGATGCTAATGGTCTAATCCGATTCAGTGATCTATGCTAAGCTAAGCTAAAAGTGCGACCCAGAGATAAACTAAATGGATTCAAACATTTTAAACTGTTGAGTGTATACTATAGACTGTTTCCCAGTACTGGGTTGTGGCTAGAAGGGCATCTGCTACGTAAAATATATGCCGGAATAGTTGCCGGTTCATTCCGCTGTGGCGACCCCTGATAAATAAGGGACCAAGCCGAAGGAAAGTGAATGAATGAATAGTACACTATGCAGGGAAGCAATTTTAAGCACAACACCAGATGCACATACATCTACATTGTGTGACAACACTAAACAAATGACTACCATTATTAATCAGCGGCGCCATCTAGACAAGGCGATGCTCCTTCAGATGATGAACAGCCCATCCTTATAAATTTAAATACCTGACCATTACATCAAAGCCGGCGTGTGATGTTTTTCAGGTCTCTTAATAGGTCTGTTACCTGCCTGATCTTCAAGGAGAAAATTACAGGCATCATTAGTCCACTAAACATGCAGAGCAGCGCGCATATGAGGGAGAGACGCCTCTGAAAGGGCCTTTCCATGCATCGATAGCTGTAAATAGTTCACATTCAAGGTTGTAAAACATCTATTTGGTAATTCGAGAAACAGCGGATGTTTTCAGCTGCATTCTGCATCTGATTTGTGTACGGGGCATTATGTATCAGCCTGAGAGATGTGCGAAAAAGAAAAACCCATCTTCACATTTACAGCGGGATCATTGTACCAGCGTTAGATATTTATGAACACACTTAGGAGGTACAGGAGAACGCAGGCACATGCATGCATACTTACACTTTGCAATAATGTAACGTCATTGATCTGTAAAATGGCTTTTGCCGGGTTTTATTCTCTTAGAGTGGTTTGATGTTGGCGAGTCACGCTGGCACACGGAAAACGCACAAATGCTGGGCCAAAGATTTGCATCCAGATCTGCTGTCCATCTATATTCCGCTGCCATAAATTTCCTTAATTCGCCTTGTTCATAAGCTAAGTGTTTTAATTGATCTTACTTTGAGCGCTCATCTGGGAAATTCTGTTTACCGAAGTCGTGATTGAGATGCAGGATAAAAATAGACTTTCGGGTTTCTGCACAGATGCCGCATGATCAATGATTAGGATTGTACAGTTACTCTAACTACGGCCCCTATTATGGGTTTTTCAAAATGACCTTCCATGCAGTGTGTAACACAGCTCTAAGTGAATGAAAACATTTAGCTGAGGTTTAAATCTAAAAGTGCACCTTTTTTAAAACTATTGATTCTTTAGCGAAAAAGTCGACTCAGAGTCGAATAAACGAATCTTTTGTTTGATCGCATCGACGTCGATACGGTACATCACCAAATATGTAAGTCCAGTTCCGGTAAAATGTGAACGCGCTTTCACTTCAGACTCTAGGGGTGGCGCGGGGGATCACGGGACTGATCATGACGTGAAGATGACGATCACTGACAGATGGAGATTCGGCTGCGGGGAATAAAGGGTTTAAGTTCATTTTCACAACAATACCACAGCAAGGTTTCCGCTACATTCATTCATCCGTGGCGGGCCACCACGCCAAAATTCATCCCACCACGGCTACATTACAGCTTCTTATTTAAAACATTTAGTCGTGTTTTTTATAGCGGATTATAATCGCACCAAAACATATTAGAGGTAAACCGCGCAAACTTTTCTGTAACCGTAGTAGTGCTGTGCGCTATTTGTTCAAGGTGACATGCTGACTGACTCTCTGACAGACTGACTGACAGGTGCTTGAGTCTAGCAAACACCGCGTAGCTTTCAGTTAAGATGAACACAGTTTCCATAAGTATACTTTATTGATAAAGGTCAATGGCTTTGCATACAATGACTTTATCTTGCTGGAGTTTAATGCCGTTTCACTTTACTTCAGGACGCGTTAATGTCGGAAAACGCACTAAAATGCACTAAATCGCGCTTCAGCAGCGCTTACTGGAGAGCGCACAAGAAGATCTGCACTTGAACGTGTAAATTTGAGTGCGTGCAAGAAGTTCTGTGCTCGAACAGAGGAAATCGGCGCGCAAGCAAAGAGATTCGCATGCTCGTATTACATGAATGCTATCTCGACTTGTAATACTGCGTGTAATATTTGTCTTTGAAATAGTTGGCAGATCTGTGTAAAAAAAAAAGTCCTGCCGCCACTGCTGGAAAAAATCCTAGAGGAAACACTGCACAGTATAGTCAACCTAATGCTGTGTTTGTTCCTGTCATTTTTCTGATTTTTGATACAATAACCTACACTGCAATGTGGGATTAGTCGGCCATTTGTTATTAAAGGAGCAGCAGAGACTATGGGACTTTGACAGGGACTTTGTCAGTAACTTTTACACTTCAAATGGAGCAGTTTCTTCTTCCTCCGGATCATAACATGTAAGAGTGATTAAAATTGTTGCCTCGTTTTGTGTAGTTTGCAAAATATGTGTTTAATTGTGTGTTATAAGTTGTAATCGCCCCGCTCGGCTTGTAATCACATATATATTATAGATCAGTGCTTGTACTGTATCTCTCAGGTTAAATTTGTAGGGGTTATTCACATATCACGTCCAAAACCGATTTTACCGATTTAAATGCGTTTCTGAACTCGTGATTCTCTGCTGTTTGCCTTTGCTATGACCACCATTGGCTCTTCCTCACACACTTGGTCAATTTTCAAAATAGTTCAACTTTTGCCACTGTGTGGATTAATACTGAATGTGTGTCGTTGTTATTACTCGGGGTTAGGTTTAAGAGTAGAGTATTATGCTGGTGTTTAACTGCATTGATTTATTGCATTCCTGCATTGGGCTCTGACATACTTTGTGCTACTTCATACTGTAGCCGTGGTGGGATTTTCTCTTTGTCTCATGTTGATCGCAGTCGACCAATCGCAACAGACTGGGTAATTGGTCCAATCAGCGCAGATTAGCTTCGCGCTAAGGAGGGGTTTGGGAACAAATGAATCGCTGAATTATTCATATGGGAGTCGCTGGGATAATTAGGTAAAAATAAACGCATATTATAAGACAATGAAAGTGTTTTTTGACCTTGCACTCATATCTGCATGTTGTTGGAGACCCCTAAAACCAAAATATGACCTTTTTTAATGCAAAATAGGCGCTCTTTAATTGTTTTCAGTTCAATCCACTTAAATTTACTAAAAAATAGTAGTCAAAACCATACCTGCCAACACTCCCGTTTTTCCCGGGAGTCTCCCGTATTTCAGACCCGTCTCCCGTATTGTTCTATCTCCCGGAATCCCCCCCATCCGCCCCCCGCTCCTCAGCATTTTGGTACAGTCCGGGCTGAAACCTGGTGCTTGTGCGCGTGCTCTTTCGGTCGCGCGCCTACATCTCCCCAAATCTCTCACCCCTCCCGCTCCCCGCTCTTCAGTTCGCGCCAGTGTTGCCAACTTAGCGACTTTTCAGACCCCCCTAGCGACAAATTTTCAAAAAAGCGACAAACCTACCAACTTTTTTGTGTGTTACTGGAGATTTTTATAGACTGTCGTTTGTCCATTACTGTACCGTCCCTACCTACTCTTCTCAACGAGCTGCGGGTGATGCCGCCGTCCCCTCCCCCGCCTCAGAGCACTGACAGGCGCCTCCCACCTGCAGCCTGACAGCAGATCACCCCTCTGCGTACCGACGGCAAATGATTTAGCACCGGGAGTGTGAAGGTATTTCCCTTGTACAGTCAAACTGATCTGCTTCTCCTTTATTTTAACAATTTGATTTGACCATTTATTGTTCACAATCAGAGATGTTTTAAGTGAGAGTTTCAGAACTTGTCTGAGTTTATTACGTCTGAGAGATTACTGCAAATTCACTACTCATCTATAATGATATACTGTATTAAAACAGCAATAAATTTTGTTAAATTGACAAGCTTACATAAAGCGTAGTGCAAATATAATACCCCATTTATTTACCATAGGCTGTTAAACAAACAGAAAAGGTAGAACGTGATGATGTCAGTAATATGCAAATTAGCGTATGACGTAACCCCCCCCCCCCCCCCCCCCCCAGAATTTTCTAACCAAATGTTGGCAGGTATGGTCAAAACCGTTCTGCAAAGTTGTATATTGAGCAATATCAATAGTTGTACAATGTATGGTATTGCTATTTATTAACTTATTGTTTAATAATTAAATTATTTAGTTATTAGCTATGCAATAACAATATTTTGGTGACACTTTATTTGGTAACACTTTATTTTGATGGTCCATTAGAGTGTAATGTGAAGGGGACGTTGACAATGGAGTGCGGATCCAAACGCAGGTTTATTAAACAGAATGGTCAGACAGGTAACAGTCAACACAGGGGCAAACGAGTATATGCAGGTAATCCAGAGTCGTAAACAAATAACAGGCGAGTGGTCAGAAGGCAGGCAGCAGATAGGAATAAACAGTAAAACAAACGAAACAAAGCGAGGGTCAAAACCGACAAGGCAAGGGAAACGCATTGTAATGTCCACAAAAACAGATAAACAAGACTCAGCAACGTGTGTGTTTGAGAGGTGTATAAATAGTCTGTGTAATTAGCAGTGGTGGAAAGAGTACAGAAAAATCATAGTCAAGTAAAAGTACCATTACTTGCCTAAAAATGTATAGTGCAAGTAGAGTAAAAGTATCTATTGTAAAGGTTACTCAAAGTATGAGTAAAAAGTACTCAAGAGTAGTGAGTAGTGAGTATTATGCTGTCAATGTTTACATGTAATTTGTGCATGTGTGTGTAAACGTAACATTCTGTAGTGCATTTAGTCATTGTCCAGAAGGAACAGAACATCTTGAGACATTAATATTAGGTTAGATTTAGGTTGTAATGTCAGGTGACCAAAATTATTTGTCAAGCCAGCAGCTAAGGACAACGTTATTTTGATGTCCAATAATGATGTCAAATGACGTTGATATTTGATATTTATAGTTTAGGTTGTTAGAAAATGACCAAAATCCAGCGTCGAGCCTACATCTTAAACCAACGTCATATATGACGTCAAATACTGACATTTATTCGTCGGGTACGGCAACCAAAATCCAACGTCTTATAGATGTCATGGGGTAACGTTGACGATCATTAGACATTGATATTTGATTGGTTTTAGGTTGGACATTGGATATTGATGTTGGCCTGACGTTGAGTTCTGACGTCAACCTGATTTTCATTTCCAAACAAAATGCAAAGTTCCCATGACGTTAGGGTTCAACGTCAATCAGACATCATGTTGACGTCCTGTGCCTGCTGGGTGTTTAAGGCCATTTCGGTCTTCATACATTAAACATCCGTCATCTTCTCATCAGTGACATCTAAACAGTCTCTAGGTCAATGCGCTTTAAATTTCGAACATCCTTATGGACACTTTTAATACTTCCAAACAGTTTGCTGCAATTATAAAGTGCACACGTCTTGAGGTAGTTCATTATGATTCGATTTACCTTCTACGGTATGTGCGATTTGATTGGACAGTAATCTCAGGACTGATTTTTCTAATCCCCATTGACAAGAAAAAATAAAGTAGAGCCTGCAGGTTGAAGGAAAGTAGTGGAGTAAAAGTACAGATACTGCACTAAAAATGTACTTAAGGTAAAGTAAAAGCACACATTTTTAAAACTACTCAGTAAATTACCTTTCCTGAGAAAAACTACTTAATTACAGTAATTTGAGTATTTGTAATTAGTTACTTTACACCGCTGGTAATTAGTTCTGAACAGCTTCAGCTGTGTCTGTTTGCAATCATGGGGGATCTGGGCCAGGTGTGTGAGTGAAGTGCATGACTGGAACTTGTTGTCCATATTTGTACGGTAGTCCTTTAGTGATCTGCCAGGATTTGATCGCTGATGATTGTGACAACAATGAGCCTGTGTTGCATAACGCTGTGGTTTTTGAAAATATAAACAGATGTTTCAATATAATGTTAACATATACTTTGCCTGTGAATATGTTTTAAGTTTTTACCGCAAATGTCACATCCATAATGCTGAAAATGTCAGTACTTCACAGTTTTACGTAGTGTTACACTTTACAGTATCAGTTTTGTTTCTTTCAGTACTTTACAGTCTTAATACTGTAAAACATCGGGTAGCAGGCTTGAATAATGTATGACTTCAGTCTTGTGACTGTGTTTTTTTTTTTTTGTGCTGTAGGCTTTCATTATTGTAAGGCCTGAACGCTGAGCTTATTCCTCAGAGAACTGCTGGCTTTGATGTTTTGGGTGAAAATGTGTTTAATGAAGTGTAAAAAAATCTCTTCAGAGAGACCGAATCTGAATATCATGCATGTACGTGGGCAGTCATTGAGTACTGATTATGTAAACCCTAGCGGTGACCTCCTGACCCACAGTCAGAGGTTACAAGGCTTTCTGTTGTTCTGTCGGGATTTATTGAAACAAAACGGCGTGCTGTTGAGGCTTTGACAAGCATGTGCTGTAAGAGCGAGAAATATGTTGGTTTTGGAGACCTGCGGCATGCGGGATCTTTTATTTGGATAGTTTTAATCATTGAAGGTCTGGAGGCAGGACTTGAACTGGATTCTCTGGACACAAAACTCTATATATTATGCTCCATAGCCTGACTGCTGCCCTCAGAGACAGAGAAAAACAGGTCACTCCAAAAACTGGTTCAGGGGTTTTTCCTTTCAGGGACTACGTTGCTGGAAGATTTGGACTGTTTGCTCTCTTTCCTGTTCATTTTCATACATGATAATGTGTCTGTGTTGTTAATTAGAGGTAAATGTTAATTATTTAATAGTTGATCTAGGGGCATTGTTTTGAGGGAGTGGCCATGGGGATTGATGTGTGTGGTCATTGGTAATTTTTTCTGCATATATAATTAATTAGTCTCTGGCAGGGATTGAGAACTTAAGGTCTATAAATAGTTGTTGGTAGTTAAGGTGAGATACTACAGGCATTTTTTATGCATTTTTGGCTTTTCATAGTGTGTTTTTTTCAGTCTAATGGAAAGAAAACAATCTTTTACAAGTATTTTAGATTTTGCACTTTAGATTTCAATTGCAGTGCATATTATTAAAGAAAATTATATATATATATATATATATATATATATATATATATATATATATATATATATATATATATATATATATATATATATATATATAAATTTCAACTTCAGCAGCTCTTATATACAGTTGAAGTCAGAATTATTAGCCCCCCTTTGAATTTTGTTTTCTTTTTTAAATATTTCCCAAATGATTTTTAACAGAGCAAGGAAATTTTTACAGTATGTCTGATAATATTTTTTCTAATGGAAAAAGTCTTATTTATTTTATTTCAGCTAGAATAAAAGCAGTTTTTAATTTTTTAAGAACCATTTTAAGGTCAAAATTATTAGCCCCTTTAAGCTATATATTTTTTCATTAGTCTACAGAACAAACCATCATTATACAATAACTTGCCTAATTACCCTAACCTGCCTAGTTAACCTAATTAACCTGGTTAAACCTTTAAATGTCACTTTAAGCTGTATAAAAGTGTCTTAAAAATGTCTAGTAAAATATTATTTACTGTCATCATGGCAAAGATAAAATAAACCAGTTATTAGAAATGAGTTATTAAAACTATTATGTTTAGAAAAGTGTTGAAAAAAATATTCTCTCCTTTAAACAGAAATTGGGGAAAAAAATAAACAGGGGGGCAAATAATTCTGACTTCAACTGTACACTAAAGTACACTATTTTATTCATATCTAAACTCAGATTTTTCCTGATGGACATTTTATACATAAATCTGCTTTTTATTGTACAGATTTTATTTATTAATTTATTTTTATTTATTTAATTTGATTTATATATTAATTGTTTGATTTATTTATTTATATTTATTTAATTTTATTTATATATTTATTCATTTATTTAATTTGATTTATATATTCATTTGTTTATTAGTTTATATTTATTTAATTTTATTTATATAGATATATTCATTTATTTATTTTTATTTATTTATTTATTTATTTTTATTTTATTTATATATTCATTTGTTTATTTATATTTATTTTATTTTATTTATATATTCACTCATTTATTTATTAATTTATGTATATTTATTAAAATTCATTTATACGTTCATTTGTTTATTTATTTATTTTTATTTATATATTCATTCGTATATATTTATTTATTTATATTAATTAAATTTTATTTATAGATTCATTTGTTTATATATTTACTTTTATTTATATATTCATTCATATATTTATTTATTTATATTTAATTTTATTTATAAATTCATTCTTATATTTATTTATTTATATTTATTTAATTTTATTAAATATTAATTTGTTTATTTTATTTTATTTATATATTAATTTGTTTATTTATTTATATTTTCTTTAATTTTATTTATATATTCATTCATTTATTTATTAATTAATTTATATAAAAAAATGTATATATTGATTTGTTTATTTATTAATTAATTTATATTTATTTTATTTATATATTCATTTGTTTATTTATTTATTTATATTTATTTCATTTTATTTGTATATTCATTCATTCATAATTTATATTTATTTATTTTTATATATTCATTCATTTATTTACTAATTTATTTATATTTATTTCATTTTATACTGTATATTCATTTATTTATTTATATTTATTTCATTTTATTTATATATTCATTCATTTATTTATTTATTCATATTTATTTCATTTTATTTATATATTCATTCGTTTATTTATTTATTTATTTATTTATTTATTTCATTTTCGGCTTAGTCCCTTTATTATTCTCAGGTCGCCACAGCGGAATGAACCCCCAACTTATCCAGCACATGTTTTACGCAGCGGATGCCCTTCCAGCTGCAACCCATCACTGGGAAACACTCAAACACTCTCATTTACACACATACATTATGGACAATTTAGCTTACCCAATTCACCTATACCGCATGTCTTTGGACTTGTGGGGGAAACCGGAGCACCCAGAGGAAACCCATGTGAACACGGGGAGAACATGCAAACTCCACACAGAAACCGCAACTGACCCAGCCAGGCTCGAGTCAGCAACCTTCTTGCTGTGAGGCGACATCGCTACCCACTGCGCCACCGCACTGCCCTATTTATTTTATTTATATATATTTTTATTAGCTAGTTTATTTGTTCATTTATTTATTTACATACAGTACTTTTTACAAACAGAAACATAAATTTTTATCCCGACCTGATTTTCTGTGCAAGAAATGAATGCAAATTAGTTCAGATATAATTAAATCATTTACGTGCTGGATCCACCAAAGCTCCCTGAGGTGAAGAAAGTGTGGGAGGAGGTTGCGTTTTTTATATTTAGGTAGACAATAATAATCTTTGACATTTCAATCCTTTAATTTTTTATATTTAAAGATATTTATGTGCAGCTGCGCATCCCTGTGTGTGTAATAAGCAACATAAAAAGCTCTTTAAATAAAAAATAAACCTTCACCATTGACTTTAGACCAGCTTTTAGTTGCCGCTGTCTATTTTAATGACCCCAAGATAGCAACGAGCCAACAATGTGTCTTAACACACTTCCTTTTCAGACCTGCACACTTATTAATGCACAAATGGGTAAAAAATGCTTTGCTATTTAAATATTGTGGTGCAGGACGTGAAAATGATACCTGCGCTAGACTGAAACTAGCAAAAAAACACGTGTCATGCCTGATGCTGCATTGCGTTGGGTATATGATAGGGCCCATAAAGTTTTGAAACCACATGAGGGAGAGTAAATGATGAGTAAATCTTCATTTTTCAGTCAACTATACCTTTAACTGTGAGCTGGCCCTGACAGCCCTCGACTCACTCTGTGTGTGTGTGTGTGCGATCTGAGTCGGTATGTGTAGATCTGATTGTTACCAGCATAGCTAGAGAATACAGAGCAAGAGAATGAGATTTTGTTGGTTCCAGATGAGATGAGTGCTGTGCTGGAAACATCTTTTAAAGTAGCTATTGCTGTCTCTGCTCTGGAGCCTGCGGCTGGGAAATGCCATCAGTAATACAAAGAGAAATAGCTCAACATAGTGTATTGTGTGTGAGCCCAGCCAAAGTGAGCCGAGCCATTCCTCTTGCTCCCTCCATTACTTTCTCCATCTGACAAGCTCGCGTTTGATTGGCTGCTGCAAGAAGCCTCTTAAAAGTCAGGTTTTTGTTGTAGTCCTCCTGAAGCAAAGTCATGTTTATGGGGTACCAGAGTGATGGAATGAGAACTACTGAGGAAAACCTATTTGCTTTTCAGGTTAGAGGTATTATGGCTTAGATTTTGTGGCTAGCAATCTAAACGGAGTGGTGGTATAGCTAAAAGAAAGAATTATAAATAATTCATAAGAATTACATGTCACATTTAACTTTATTTGTAAATGACTGTGAAACATTTGAGCAGTTTTTTAAATGAAAATGTTTTCAAAATTATTCAATGTTATACTTTGTTTGCATATTTGATGTAAACCAACAATGTTGTTAGTGTATGGATTACTGTTATTGTTGTTAATATATTACTATTGTTGATAATTTTATAATTCAATTGAACATTATGAACACAATGGGAATACATACAGTGTGTGTGTGTGCGTGTGTGCGTGTGTGCAATGCAATATTTTTATTCTGCCATAACAGCACTCGTACAGCCTCCTCACCCTTCTGTTTTACTCCGCCCACATAGAGTGACAGCAGATCAATGAACTCACTACAGTTTGACAAATATTGCAGCTGTTGGACAGCATAATGTACTTTTGAGGCTTTTGTAATGCAATAATGTACAGTAGTTGTTTAGATTGCAACTATGCGGTTTATTTATAAGGATAGTGCCTATTTTAAGTATTTATAATTTCTGAGATACAGCGCGTCGGCATCCATCAGCCAGTCATACTGAGCAGAGCAAAGACGGTTGACGTTGTCCATCCACAAGATGGCGACAGAGACCGCATAATAAGTCCTTAGAGGAGAAAAGATCTGCGTATTTTCAAACTACAGCTGATCAAAACAATATAAAATTAGTAAGTGAAATTCTAAGTCAATCTCTTTTTTATGTTGTAGTGCTGTATTTATACCATAGTAATTGCAGTGTATTGAGTGTGAGATGGGACTCGCATATCAGGAATGTTTTGTGTTGGTCACTCTTTGTATAACCCTGAGTTACTTTTTGGTTGGCTATCTGTTTGTTTCTAATGAGTCTCCTGTTTTCGTTACTGCAGACTAGTTCAGTAAACAAAAAGAAAGTAGAAATGCCCGCATGTGTTTAGCGTTTTTATATATATATTTTATTATATATATATATATATATATATATATATATATATATATATATATATATATATATATATATATATATATAATTTTTTTTGTACATTACATTTCTTTATTTTTATTTCATTATTATTTAAACTGGCGACGTGGTGGCGCAGTGGGTAGCACTTTCGCCTCACAGCAAGAAGGTCACTGGTTTGAGCCCAAGTGTGGTCAGTTGGTATTTCTGTGTGGAGTTGGCATGTTCTCCCCATGTTGGCGTGGGTTTTCTCCGGGTGCTCTGGTTTTTCCCACAAGTCCAAAGACATGCTGTATAGGTGAATTGGGTGTGTGTGGATGTTTCCCAGTGATGGGTTGCAGCTGGAAGGGCATCCACTGTGTAAAACATATGCTAGATAAGTTGGCGGTTCATTCCGCTGTGGCGACCCTAGATTAATAAAGGGACTAAGCCGAAAAGAAAATGAATGAATGAATTATTTAAGCTTTACCAACCTACCATTTACACACACACAGTGGGGGAAATAAGAATTCAACACGTCACCATTTTTCTCAGAAAACATATTTCTAAAGGTGCTTTTGACTTGAAATTTTCACCAGATGCTGATAACAACCAATGAAATCCATATATGAAAAGAAAACAAATTTAATTCGTTTACAAATGATGTTATGTGTAATAAAATGAACTGACACAAGGAAAAAGTATTCAACACACGAAGAAAGGGAGATGTAGAAAGGCAGTGAAAGCCCAGACAGCAGCTGAAATCTCTCAGTAGTTCTTCAGCAACCCTCTGCCCTTCATCAGTGTAAATGAATATTAGCTGCTTCAGTCCAACATCTACATTAGCAGGATGATGAAGATGAAACCAGGGTGGACATTTCAGCATGACAATGAGCCAAAACACAGCCAAGGAAACTCTCAAATGCTTTCAGAGAAAGAAAATCAAGCTGTAGAATGGCCCAGCCAATCACCTGACTTGAATCCAATAGAAAATACAAAATAAAGATCAGATTGGATAGACGAGACCCACAGAACCATCAAGATTTCACTTGTTGATCAAATTACACTTGTTGAAGTCTGTAAAAAAAGAGCAATGCATGTGACTTCATTCTCCATATGAGAGGCGTCTTTAAGCTGCCATGGTGACGTGTTGAATACCATTTCTATTCCATTTCTACTTCTATTCTATTTAAACTTTATTTTGTTTTTATTTCTACTTAAATTTTATTTTATTTTTAATAAAATCAGTAAAATTATTTAAGTATACATACAGTTGAAGTCAGAATTATTAGCCCCCCTTTGAATTTTTTTCATTTTTTCAATATTTCCCAAATTATGTTTAACAGGGCAAGGAAATTTTCACAGTATGTCTGATAATATTTTTTCTTCTGGAGAAAGCCTTATTTGTTTTATTTCGGCTAGAATAAAAGCAGTTTTTAATTTTTTAAAACCCATTTTAAGGTCAATATTATTAGCCCCTTTAAGCTATATATTTTTTTTAATAGTCTACAGACCAAACTATTGTTATACAATAACTTGCCTAATTACCCTAACCTGCCTAGTTAACCTAATTAACCCAGTTAAGCCTTTAAATGTCACTTTAAGCTATATAGAAGTGTCTTGAAAAATATCTAGTAAAATATTATTTACTGTCATCATGGCAGAGATAAAATAAATCACTTATTAGAAATGAGTTATAAAACTATTATGTTTAGAAATGTGTTGAAAAAATCTGCTCTCCGTTAAACAGAAAGTGGGGAACAAAACAGGCAGGCAGCTAATAATTCAGGGGGGCTAATAATTCTGACTTTAACTGTATATATTTTGTATTATGTTATTAAACAATGTTCTCTTGTTTACGTGGGTTTCCTCTGGGTGCTCTGGTTTCCCCCACAGTCCAAAGACATGTGGTATATTGGGTGGGCTAAAATAGACTATAGTGTATGTGTGTGATTGAGTGTGTATGGATGTTTCCCAGTGATGGGTTGCAGCTGGAAGGGCATCCGCTGTGTAAAACATATGCTGGATAAGTTGGTGGTTTATTTCACTGTGGCGACCCCTGATTAATAAAGGGACTAAGCCGAAAAGTAAGCGAATGCATGAATGAATGTTATTAAACATTGTATTTTCAAACAACTATTTTGCACATTACATATCATAGCGCCACTGCAGTTTATACTTGAAAAAATCTGACGCAATTATATTACTCGATTTTAAAACTATTTTAGATGCACGTTATACTCGATTTTAAAACTATTTTAGATGCACGTTATACTCTATTTTAAAACTATTTTAGATGCACGTTATACTCTATTTTAAAACTATTTTAGATGCACGTTATACTCGATTTTAAAACTATTTTAGATGCACGTTATACTCTATTTTAAAACTATTTTAGATGCACGTTATACTCTATTTTAAAACTATTTTAGATGCACGTTATACTCTATTTTAAAACTATTTTAGATGCACGTTATACTCTATTTTAAAACTATTTTAGATGCACGTTATACTCTATTTTAAAACTATTTTAGATGCACGTTATACTCTATTTTAAAACTATTTTAGATGCACGTTATACTCTATTTTAAAACTATTTTAGATGCACGTTATACTCTATTTTAAAACTATTTTAGATGCACGTTATACTCTATTTTAAAACTATTTTAGATGCACGTTATACTCTATTTTAAAACTATTTTAGATGCACGTTATACTCTATTTTAAAACTATTTTAGATGCACGTTATACTCTATTTTAAAACTATTTTAGATGCACGTTATACTCTATTTTAAAACTATTTAGATGCACGTTATACTCTATTTTAAAACTATTTTAGATGCACGTTATACTCTATTTTAAAACTATTTTAGATGCACGTTATACTCTATTTTAAAACTATTTTAGATGCACGTTATACTCTATTTTAAAACTATTTTAGATGCACGTTATACTCTATTTTAAAACTATTTTAGATGCACGTTATACTCTATTTTAAAACTATTTTAGATGCACGTTATACTCTATTTTAAAACTATTTTAGATGCACGTTATACTCTATTTTAAAACTATTTTAGATGCACGTTATACTCTATTTTAAAACTATTTTAGATGCACGTTATACTCTATTTTAAAACTATTTTAGATGCACGTTATACTCTATTTTAAAACTATTTGCAGAAAGTGCAGCAAGCTGTTCATGTTTTTTTTTCTTTTTTTTTTTTTTTTTTCAAAAGACACTCAGATGGTCAATCAGATGGCTGAGTTTTGTCCAGAATAGTTTAATGCTGCTAGTCAAAAGTCTGGCTAGACAAGAGTAAGACACAGAGTGGATAATAGTCAAAAATCTGTCTTTTCTGTCAGCAGAAGCCATTCGTTTCTGCAGTAAGAGAGTATTGTGTTGGATTGCGAGCTTCACCATGACCTTTCTAGCCCTGGAAAGAGGCGAGATGGAGAGAGCAAAAAAAAAAAAAAAAAAGTAGGATTATTGTGAAAGTGAAAGGCGTTGTGGGTGCAGACGGAGTTTGTGTCACACTGGACTTGTAGATCATATCAAGTGTCGCTCATACGTCAGATTAGGCCTAATATGCGCCTGCCCTCATCACGACGTCCCGGCGCCTTACAAAACCGCTCCGATTTGTCATGCTGTTGCGACATTAACTGTGAAATAAATCATGTGGGTTTGGAAGATGCCATTCTGATGTTTGTTTTCTGCTCGCTGACGGCTCTATCGCTGTCGCTCTCATTTTCTCCCCAGTCACAAAGAATCAGACGGAGAGAAAGGCATAGCAGACGCCCAGCTCCAAATGAGAGTCGAAATAGGCTTGGGCGAGTAAATAACAGAGTTTTACGCGCTGTAAGTTGAATGTTCAGACTGATAGTTTACCCGTCTCTTGAGTGAAGCGAGGCTTTCAGAGAAGGGTGTACTAGAGAAAACATCTGTCGCTGCTTGTTTGTCTCGTAGTCACTTTTACAACAGTTTACTGAAGTTTACCTGGGATTTTTTGTTTCGAATGTTTAGGCCAAATGGATTCCTTCAAATGACATCACAGACTTTTTCATTTGGGAGTTGAATTGTATTATGGTTTATGAATTATATGGAACATGCAGGTTTTTTGTTGTTGGTTTATGAATTGATAATAGGAACAGGGATACCAATACAAATTTTAGTTAAATAAAATAGAATTTTGATGATTAGTTTAAATTCAATTGTTTTTGTTGTTGATTTATGAATAAGAAACAATAAGAAAAGGCAACGTACATTAAAATGCAGATAAAAAAAGATTAAATTCAATTCAATTATTAAAAGCTATTGTTTTATATTAGTTTATGTAATTTAAGAAGGAAAAAATCTATATAAAATTCATTATTATACTAAAATATATTTCATTATTATTTAAGCTTTATCAACCTACCAACATGGTTCATGTCATGACAATTATTTTTTATTCATTCATTCATTTTCTTTTCGGCTTAGTCCCTTTATTAATCTGGGGTCGCCACAGCGGAATGAACCGCCAATTTACAGTATCCAGCACATGTTTTACGCAGCGGATGCCATACCAGCTGCAACCCATCTCTGGGAAACATCCATACACACTCATTCACACTCATACACTACGGACAATTTAGCTTACCCAATTCACCTGTACCGCATGTCTTTGGACTGTGGGGGAAACCGGAGCACCCGGAGGAAACCCACAAGAACGCAGGGAGAACATGCAAACTCCACACAGAAACGCCAACTGACTCAGCCGAGGCTCGAACCAGCGACCTTCTTGCTGTGAGGCAACAGCACTACCTACTGCGCCACTGCGTCGCCGACATTTATTTTTATTTCACTTATTTATTATTATGTATATAAGTATATATAGAATTATATAATAATAATATTAATAATAATAGTTAATATATTATATTATTATTTATTAATCATTATTTTTATTTTTTATTTATTATTATGTATTTGTTATTATATAAAGAATTATATAATAATAATAATTATTATTATTATTATTACTATTATCATTATTATATGATATTAATATTTATAGATGTTTATTTTTATTTCATTTATTTATTATGTATTATATGTAAAATTATATAATAATAACAATAATAACAGCAACAACCATAATAATAACAGTAATTGTTGTTGTTGTTGTTGTTGTTGTTATTATTATTATTATTATTATTATTATTATATTAATATTTATAGATCATTTTAATTTATTTATTATTATGTATTTATTATATATACAATTACATAATAATAATAATAATAACAATAATAATTATTATTATTACATTATATTAATATCTATAGATAGTTATTTTTATTTCATTTATTTATTATTATGTATTTATTATATATAGAATTATAAACTGTAATAATATTAATTGTTATTATATAATTACTAAATACATAATTCTATTTATTAGTTTGATACTAATAATATTGACTTTAAATTAAAAAATGTATTGCTTTAATTAAATATTTAAAAATATTTAAATAAATATATTTTTTTAATCATGTTATTAAACATTGTATTTTCATACAAAATGTATCAACTATTTTACATATTAATGTAATATGATAATCTTATGAAATGATAATAGGAACAGGGATACTGGTACAAATTTTAAGTAAATTTAATGTGATTTTAAAGATTTGTTTAAATTTGATGTTGTTGATTTATGAATTGATAATAAGAAGTGGCAATATACATTAAAATCCAGATTTTAAAAATAATTCATTTTAGTAAGTTAAAGGTATTGTTTCTTATTATTTTATGTTATGTAATTTTAGAAGGGAAGAAATATAAAATTATTATAAAATTGAATTGAAATAAACTAAATTGCTACACTTTATCAACTATTCCACGCATTTTAACAAACAAAAAGATGAATGACATCCTTAAAATGGCATAATAGACTTTTTGTTGATTTGTTTGTTTGTTTGTTGATTTTTGAATGATGTGGTACAAGCACTAAAGTTTATGAGAAATACAATTCATCATTGTAGACTGCTTAATTACTAGAATTATGACAGAAAATATTGTAATTCTTTGAATGTAGATAGATAGATAGATGGATGGATGGATGGATGGATGGATGGATGGATGGATGGATGGATGGATGGATGGATGGATGGATGGATGGATGGACAAACAATGCTTTACTAGATTGATGGATGGATAGACCTATTCTGTAGATATGTGGATGAATAGATAATGGATGGATGGATGGATGGATGGATGGATGGATGGATGGATGGATGGATGGATGGATGGATGAATGGATGGATGGATGGATGGATGGATGGATGGATGGATGGATGGATGGATGGACAAACAATGCTTTACTAGATTGATGGATGGATAGACCTATTCTGTAGATATGTGGATGAATAGATAATGGATGGATGGATGGATGGATGGATGGATGGATGGATGGATGGATGGATGGATGGATGGATGAATGGATGGATGGATGGATGGATGGATGGATGGATGGATGGATGGACAAACAATGCTTTACTAGATTGATGGATGGATAGACCTACACTGTAGATATGTGGATGAATAGATGATGGATGGATGGATGGATGGATGGATGGATAGACATAGACAGACAATGCAATGGTTTGAACCATTTTTGTTTTAAACATTTAAGTCCCTAAATTAACGTTTTGAACAAACAAGTAGGAATCACTGCCTTCAATACGACATAATACAGTTGAAAATGACATATATTTATGAGATATGAATAATACGGACCATGTTATTTGTCACAAATTTATACATATTTATTCATTCATTTTCTTTTCGGCTTAGTGCCTTTATCTATCAGGGGTCGCCACAGCAGAATGAACCACCAACTTATCCAGCATATGTTTTACGCAGCAGATCCCCTTCCAGTTGCAACCCAACACTGGGAAACACCCACACACACTGATTCACACACATGCACTACAGCCAATTTAGCTTATTCAATTCACCTGTAGCGCATGTTTCTGGACTCTGGGGGAAACCGGAGCACCTGGAGGAAACCCACACCAACACGGGGAGAACATGCAAACTCCACACGGACATGCCAACTGACCTAGCCAAGGCTCGAACCATCAACCTTCTTAGGCAATCGTGCTAAATTAAATATGACTTATTTTGAAATAATAATTAAATCAAACCATCTAAAATGTACAATTTCCTGAGGTGTATTGAATTGCACACACTTAATTCATCCTCCCAGATAATACATTGTACGTCGAGAAGTTCATTTTAATAACTCGAGGCTCTTGTTAGCTGTGGCACACACACAAACACAAACACACACAGCGCCAGGCGTTAAGTGACTACCATCCTGCAGGTTTAGTCTTTGCATAGTCGTGGCGTCTGCAGAAATCAGTCATAACTCATCTGTTAATGCAGCCCGGTCGGAATAAGACCATCGATCCAGGCATACGTCTGTCTGGAAAATCTCCCGAACGCAGCTTTAATCTGATTTATCACGCAGAGCGGAGCTGAAAATCCTGGGCCGCCCATTTACTGAATGCAGTTATGGGTGCGTGTGATGTGCACTGACCCCTATGAATTTAAACAGACAGCTGTTATGTCACGGGAGGCCGTTTGTTTATGCTGCTCACAGTCATTGTGTTCAAACAGCTTCTTCAGGCAGATGCTTAAGGTGGCCAGAAACGGCATGTTTTTTAGGCATCAGAAAATCTGCGTGAGAGCAACAGCGCCCCCAACACCTCATGTGCGGTACTGCAGTCAAACATCCACCACAAAAAGACCATTCAGGACGATTTCTTTAGCATAAAAAGTGCAGTAGGTGGTTCCATTAAGCTTTTGGAAGGTAATACTATAGTATTTTCATGTTTATTGTATGAAATTATCATTAAGTCCGAAAATTATACCTCAGATTTTTCTTGAAACATCATCATTTTAACTAAAATCAGAAAAAAATAATCATTTAAAGGCATAGTTCACTCAAAAAATGACAATTCTGTCATCATTTACGCACCCTTTACTTGTTTCAGATGTCTTCAGAGTCTTTCTTCTGTTGAACACCAAAAGAAGATATTTTGAAGAATGTTGGAAACCTGTAACCATTGACTTCCTTATTGTTTTGACTACTAGGGAAGTCGATGGTTACAGGCTTCAAATGATCTTCTTTTGTGTTCAACAGAACAAAGAAACACATAAAGGTTTATAAGCACTTGATAGAGAGTAAATATTGAGTAAATTTACTGTGAACTATGCCTTTAAGTGTAATGGACATAATTGACATGATTGATTTTTGGCAAATTGTCAATTTTGCATGAATTATCTGTACAGAAACCTTTGTATACATTGGCATGTGTCAGATTTGCCAATGTTTGTGCTGACTACAGATTCGTAGGCCTTTAAATTATTCCTGAGACTTGGAAGGATCAAAACCGCTGATCGATAATTCTCTTAGGTGTTTTTAAAATTCCCCACTGTTGCTTTTAGTCATAAATATGGAGGTTTATGAAGATTATATAATTTGCCATTATTATTTGACCTCATACTCACAACATACAATGCCCCTCTGAATGAACTGTCTCCTTAAAGACCTCACTCGCAATGTATAGCGATGGAAAGTATGTAAACGATGGGCATATGTGTCAAATTTGGCAATGTTTGTGCTGACTACAGATTTGCAGGCCTTTAAATTATTCCTGAGACTTGGACGGATCAAAACCGCTGATCGATATTTTTCTCAGGTGTTTTAAAAATCCCCACTGTTGCTTTTTGGTCATAAATATGGAGGAATTGAAGGTGATGTGACTTTTAAAAAACTGTACTGTTTGATTACCATATTTATTCAGCATTCTGCCAATAGCTAAAGTATTCATAAGTTGGTTTGGTTAAAAACAACAACAACAACTGAATGAATACATTTGAAATGTGTATTTAGATATACATGTTTGGACTATGAAACATCAAAATATAGCTACTGCTTGCTACGTTGTTTGTAAGGATATGTACATTTTTGTGTATTGTGATTGATGTTGCTTAAAACAATTAGCTTTTTAAACACAATTGTAGATAGATAGATAGATAGATAGATAGATAGATAGATAGATAGATAGATAGATAGATAGATAGATAGATAGATAGATAGATAGATAGATAGATAGATAGATAGATAGATAGATAGATAGATAGATAGATAGATAGATAGATAGATAGATAGATAGATAGATGACAGCAACTGAAGGCTAGTTACTGATGTTTAGGTGGGAAATACGTATCTCGTGGTTAAATGTCGTGAGCAAAGACATGTTTCCCTCAGTATTTACCTAAGAACCTCTCTCTCACGAACAGATCGGTGGAGTTTATTTGTTCAGACATTTTGGAGACTGAATAAGCGCGACTGGAGACGCGCGCGCGTTTCTGTGTGTGCGCGCGTGCTCGTGCGCGTGTGTGAGGTGCTCTCATTCGGCGCTGGGTGAGTCCAGACTGCAGACGGGAGCAGAACCGAAACACTGCCGTGATTTTAATAGGACAGACGGAGGATATCAGAATATCTGAACGACTCCTCGAGCTCATCGATCAGCCCGACAGATGACGCTGATGAAGATGATAATGATGTCCGTGATCGCATGAAGAGAGTTTATATGTTTGTGCCTGTGAGGGATTGATCATATGAAGGGTTTGTCACACACGGATATTAGCACTTTCCGCGGTGTTTCTGGACGGATCGTCGCCTTTTAAAGGATGAACATATTGTATTGCGGAGATACGGAATGATGCTGTAAGTTCACAACGCTTCAGATTTAAATGTGTGTGTGCGTGTGTTTGTGTGTGATAGGTGAATGTCTTGTACATATATTTAACAACATCACGCATACACGAAAGTAATGGCCGTGAATAATATCTTGTGTTTTATATATATTGTGTGTGTGTGTGTGTGTGTGTGTGTGTGTGTATATATATATATATATATATATATATATATATATATATATATATATATATGTGTGTGTGTGTGTGTGTGTGTGTGTGTGTGTGTGTGTGTGTGTGTGTGTGCATTTTCTTATAATGACAATGTAATTATTGTAAGCATGTTTTAATGTAAATCTTGTACTACCTTACATTATTCATATTATCACAGTATCCATCTTACGGTTAAATCTTAGGCAGGCTTCATATTGTCAAGATTCCAGACAATTAACACTAGCATGTAGGTCAGTTGTTGTCTATGAAACATTTTTCTAGATTAATGATTTTGTCATGTAGTTATTGAACAGACGACAAATATTTCACCACACTGGAAGAAATCAGTTTGACATGTTAGGAAATTGAGGGGTGCTCAGGGCAAAAAATGCCCCGGTATAATAGATTTTTTTTTTTTTATAACCTGGTTTGATATAAAGCCTAGCATTTTGCACAAGGCCTTCAAATTAATGCATAAAATATGAGTTAATGTAGATAGAAGTTTATGGATAAAAGGTGATAATCTCAGTCATGTGCATATGGATTGTTTCAGCTGAAGACTCTTTAGAATGTTATGACCACATAAACGTACAAAAATCCTAGTCAGAATCAAATGTAGGCTTAAAGACGGATAGTTAACACAGAAATTGGAAATTTGCTCACAATTTACTCACCCTCAAGTATTTCCAATCCTTTAATATTTTCTATTGAACTCCAAAAAGATTTAGAAGTTAATGGATTATATTAGCTTTCCTCGAAATACATTCTTTAAAGTGTTTAATGGGGGGGTCAACTTTGTGTGGAACAAATGCAGAGTAAGTAAATGATGATAACAGTATTTATTTTTTATTTTGGGGTGAACTGGGAACTGGGAAAAGTTACTGGAGGTTATTTTAGAATGTTTTAAGAGGGTGTTCAAGCTTTTAATTCAATTGTATTTGTTCCAGACCAATAATAAATATGTATATTCAATCCTGGTCACTTAACGTTCATAATCATGCTTATGTAATGTATGCTTTGCTGCAAAACATACCAAGCAGTCAAACAATATGCACACTGAGCTAAATGTGCTCATTGTAAATGCATGTTTCCTTTGGTGACATTTCATAAAGAGTTTATAAAATGTCCAACGGAGTCATAATAGTATCTCACACACATTGCTCTGAGGACACGTTTCTGAAGCCTGCATTGAATGTTTGTCAGCTACTGTATAAGAAGAAACTGGTAGTTTTCTGATCTATTTATGACTGCATATTGCGACATTAAGTATTTATTAGTTTAGATGTATTTGGTATTGGTGGGGAAACATATCGATAGACCGTAGTATAGTGATTTTATATCAGATAAATCAGATGTTCATATTGAAAGATTGGAAATATTTTATTATACAATTTGGTTGAATGTTAAAACCAATTTCTTTGCTGTCCATGCAGTAGATTGTTGTGTTGGGTTTATTTCTAACGGGGTGGATCATCTTTATCATGCAGTAAGTTGGTAAAACAAAGATGGCAGCATCGCAGAAAGGTGCATGTGGTTTTCATCCAAGTTTTGGTCAAGTTCTGCTTGACAATCCTATTTATTTGTACTGCATCAATAAATCTGAAGTGAAATAAACATGTTTCTGGGCTGCGTTTCCCAGAAGCATTGTAACTTGTTTTAAGCAAAGTTGGTCTACGAGTCCTCTGGAACAATCATAAAAGTTCACAAAAGGCAATCGGCAGATTACACCTGTAGCTTTAATTAAGCACAGTCCCCTACAGACATCTGATATACGGCCATATGAATCACATGAATATGAAATTGTAGCTAATATATTTGAACATTGTATTGAGAAAAGTATAAACACTCAAATAATGACTTTTGCTGCTTGTTCAAGCTACTTATTTAAAATGAGCTTACACAATTCTTCAGTTTTTTTTTGTTCAATTGACTTAAGTTTAAGTCAACTTAATTTGTGTTGGATGAACATGAAGGAATTGTGTGTAACCCAGAATTTTTTACAGTATCCGGGGTCAACAATATGGACTGCCTGATGGTCCGGGACCAGTGTGCAAGGTGCTCGGGACAGTAGACAGGGCTGTTCCTGGACCGATCAAGACAGTGTTGCCTTGTCACTAAAGTTTCGTTTGCCTGCAACTATTTGTCCATTGCGTGCAAACACATTCCAATCAAATACAGTCATTAGAATCGAGAAACAGTTTGTGCTACTTTCTCTGTGATGTTGTAAACACCTTATTGCTTTTCAGTTTCTCTTATCTGATTGGATGTTGTGAGCACATTGTTTTTTTTCCATAACCTGATAACAACCAGTACAGTGAAGACACGGCAACATCAAATTATGTGGCAAAAAAGAAAACATCTGTTTCTAACGTCTAACGTTTCTAACGTCATTTACATGGGTTCAACACCACGGAATAAAATGAAGTGATGTTTTGCACAGTTTGCCATCAGTTTGGCAAGTCAGCCACATAATTTAGAACTGCAATAAAATACCTGCACATTTTCCAAACTGCTATTTTTGATCTCATAACTGTTTTAACAATTTTGCTCATTATACATTTATTAACATTTTTTAAATATTTAAATTCTAGGTTCACATACATTATTTTTGACACATTATTTAAAATATGTGGCTTAGAAATAGCTATTAACATTTTTTGTTGCGGTATGGGGGGGGGGTTTGGGTCAGTGACAATTTTGACAGGGCAAGTAAAAATCTGGGCCAGTAGAAAAATTTCTTAGCGTTGAACCCTGAGTGTAAATGACCATTTTGGAATATTTAGAAAATTACGCTTCATAAATGACATATATTTTTTATATGTGAAACAAATTTCTTCATGGGGTGTGATTGTAATAACATATATATATATATATATATATATATATATATATATATATATATATATATATATATATATATATATATATATATATATATATATATATATATTTGTTTACTTTATTGTACATTCTATTACTCCATTTTTAAGAAGTGAAAACAGAAATACACACCTAAATTAAATGACTAGACAAAATAAATGAATTATATAATTTAAATAAAATGAAATATGCTTGAAGAAATTGGAAAATAGGGATTCAATTCTAAAAAATAAAATCTGTCATGACTTGCAGGGATGTGCACAAAACACATCCATGTATTGGGTATTTCTGCATAATCTTCTGTTTTTTTTTAACCTTACGAGGTGTTTTTTCATCTGTTTTGTGTCTCAGTCTCTAAGTAACTGCTTTATATAGACTTTCCTTGACTGCTAATCCACGTGAGATGACAATTATTGGGTTAAACATTCAGGATTCGACTCCATATAAGGTTTTAGCACTTTGAAAATGGACAGCGACTCCTAAGTAGCATGTGGAATTAGTGCTCTCAAGATCATGTTGTGTGAAATTTTGGGAAACACACATGGAATTACAACAATCCTTCATAACATTTCATGTACAGAATGCTCTTAAGAGTCAAGAAACATCGTTATCGGGGAAACCCGGTCCTCAACTTACTCACTATCCTTCAGCATAGTCCCTGATTTATCAGGGGTCACCACAGAGGAAAGAACCACCAATTACTCTGGCATATGATGATGCCCTTCTAGCTGCAACCCAATATTTGGACTGTGGGGGAAACCGGAGCACCCGGAGGAAACCCATAGCAGGGGGAGAACATGCAAACTCTACACAAATATGCCAACTGGCCCAGCCAGGACTTGAACTAGCGATCTTCTTGTTGTGAGGCGAAAGTGCTAACCATTGCGCCACCAAGCCGCCATAAATTAATATATTTCAAAGAATATTGCAACATATTTAAAATCCCAATAACATTGTATCGTGACAATATGGTATTGTGGGGACTAGTGATTCCCACAGCTAGAATTTGTTCAGTGTTGCTTTGATATCCAATCAAACTGCAGCATTGGCAGCGTTCGCACTTATTCAAATGAACCATACCAAGAGAGCGGTCGAAGCAGAGTTTGGTTTTGAACGTGCCAAGTGTGAACACACCCTAAAAAGCTGGCCCAAGCACTCAAGCATGAGCAGCTGTCTTAAATAAGTGCCTCGCCATTCAGTGAAGTTGATTTCTGAATCGATCTGATTTTGGAGTTGAGGATTTGATGGCAGGTGCCGCGGTATCTCCGTCCATACAGAATATTAAATCAGTCTGGGCAATTTCAACCCAGCTGGCTTGGTCTATATCGAGTTGTGTGTATGTGTGTGTGGGTTATCCGTAATGTCTGCTGCTGCTGGATTAGTTCTCCATATAAATCTCACAGGAGCTGAAAGATTTCCCACAAAAATACTGGTCCAAATATCACTTCCTCAATGTGAGCTGTGAATTCAAGGCCTTGGTGAATAAAAGCTTGCATACACACAACACTTGGAGCGCAGGGTTTGGATGAGCGCACTCGCCATTTGTTACACCCACATGGGCATTTATTGAAAGCAGGCTTGACGTGGTAATGCTCAAAGATTTGACCCTTTCCCATTGGTGAAACACATAATGTGCACTGCATTGTGGTCGTTGGTTTTTACAAATGTAATCGACGGTGCAATAAAAGAGAATCAATTGGCTTTGTGTCAACAGAAATCACTTTCATTACGCCGGTGTGCAAATAATATGATGTAGATGTAGGTTTGAATGATGTCATTCCGGCAAGGCTCGGGCGAAGCTCTGATTTGTATGCTTTATTTGATGGTAGCGATGATATCTGGCTTTAAACCGGGCTTCTTGATGAACACGTTTGCAGCACAATGTAGTGGGATTTCAATGGTATATCCAACAAGGTGACCGTGTTCCCCCCGATTCCCAGGATACTCAGCGTTTGACCGCAGTCACCAATCTTTAGGGAGAAATGGGTCATTTACTGGTAATAGTTTACCAGTTAATGTAAAATCTGACATTGTTTGCTTGCACCCAATGTCGTGCTGATGATGTTTATTGAATGTGAAAAACTAAAGTATTAAAGTTTCACAAGAGTTGCAAAAGCAGTATGCTGAATGTTTGTTGAACTCTAAAGTACTGGGTTGTTTTAAACCCAACGTTGAGTCAAATGTGGACAAACCCAATTTGGTTTATTTTTTTCAATTAAATTTAAATTACTTTTTTTAACCCAATGGTTGGTTTTGTCCATATTTAACCCAGCATTTTAGAGTTTATTGAGTGTATTATTTGTGCGCTTTTCTTCTGTAAGTCATATGCAGGCCAGACAGACAGACATTTTGTACACAATCTGCAGATTTATGCGTAAAGTTTTGAGAGCAATGTAACTATTTCTCCAATCGTCTATTGTCCAACTTTGGTGAGCCTGTGCGAATTGTAACCTCAGTTTCCTGTTCTTAGCTGACAGGAGTGGCACCCAGTGTGGTCTTCTGCTGCTGTAGCCCATCTGCCTCAAGGTTGGACGTGTTGTATGTTCAGAGATGCTCTTCTGCATACCTCGGTTGTAACAAGTGGTTATTTGAGTTACTTTTGCCTTTCTATCAGCTCGAACAAGGCATCAACAAGGCATTTGCACCCACAGAACAGCCGCTCACTGGATATTTTCTGTTTTTCAGACCATTCTCTGTAAACCCTAGAGATGGTTGTGCGTGAAAATCCCAGTAGATCAGCAGTTTCTGAAATACTCAGACCAACCCGTCTGGCACAAACCACTATGACACATTCAAAGTCACTTAAATCACCTTTCTTGCCCATCCTGATGCTCGGATTGAACTGCAGCAGATCGTCTTGACCATGTCTACATGCCTAAATAGAAATTTGCGTAAATGAGCAGTTGGACAGGTGTACCTAATAAAGTGGCCAATGAGTGTATATTAACACAAATCTGCATAAATAGATTAAATAATGTGCTTATAAATCTGTGGATTTCTATGTGCACAGAATTTTTGCAGATTTGTCTGACAAACATGTCATCTGCACACAAAATTGCCATTTTTCAGTTTTTAATATATTATTGTCATGTAAACATACCCTTAAAATGAACTCACCATCTGCTCCTACAGTGAGCCACTCAATTGAATCAGTGATTCAGCGAGTCAACTCTGATCAGTCCAGTTTGTGAACGAGTCGTTCAGACAGGTTTCGTG
The DNA here is from genome assembly GCA_903798195.1 of Danio kyathit. NCBI lineage: Eukaryota > Metazoa > Chordata > Actinopteri > Cypriniformes > Danionidae > Danio > Danio kyathit. The sequence goes on from CAIGQS010000061.1 coordinate 89,530, forward strand.
AATATTTAGGGGCCCTGTCATACACCCGGCTCAATAAGGCGCAAGATGTGTATGGCGCGATTTGTTGCTATTTTCAGACCAGCGCAACAGTAATTTTCATGTTTTGCGCCACGTTGTTTAAATAGCAAATCCATTTGCGCCACTTTGTGGACTCATGGGTGTGCTGGTCTAAAAAGGAGGTGTGCTAAAGCGCATTGTTGGCGCGTTGCTATTCTGAGGGACTAAAATAGACTGCGCCACTGATCAACTAAAAACTGGTGTAAAGTCCAGCGCAGAGCGAGTTAGTTATGTGCCTATGCAGGTCTAAATGCTTACACATTGCTAAATGCACACAGGATGTACAGCAATACACAAATATCTTTACATATGAAAAAAATAAAAGATTAAAATGTTACAAAAAATATTATTTTCTACCTAAATATAACAACCACTGCCTCCATACCTCATCTCTGGGGGGGCTTTTTCAGTTTATTCATGACAATTCGCATTTGTATAATATTGTTATTATTATCAGTATTATTTATTATATGCATATTTATATTTGTTTTAATGAAAACAAGTTTAGATTTGTCCTTCTGTCGGGTTTTGGAGGCGTCTGCTTCATCATATGGGGCATAAGAACAGGATGTGTGTTTGGTTTTTGACCACACTTCATTATTATTGTTCATTTATTTGTTTGCTGGAAATTAGAACTGAATTTAGAAATAGTTTTGAAACAAACCTTTGCACTTAACAAATGAAAATAAATATGTAGGCTAATGGAGGTCTTCAGTGGTGTGAGTTTCCATCGTTTCCTTATCCACGAAAGTAAAGGAGTAAAGTAAAGAGTAAAAGTAAAGTAAAGAGGCGGAATAGAGGAGACTCCTTCTTTATCCTCGAGCTGCAGATGGTCTGTTTAACTGTTTTCTCGCTAGTAAAGCATTCAGTTTTTCCACTTACAAGGTCCGGCATGTAAATAGCAAATGCGCCATGGCATGACGCAACTACCTCTTTAAGGGAATGAAGCTGCGGTCACACTGGACTTTTCTCCCCATAGACTTCCATTCATACGCACGCGAATGCGTCAGACCGGAAACGGAAGGTCATGCGTAAAGTTTCACAGGTCGCTGCGGTGCAAAGTTCAAGCTTGGTAAACTCTGACCTGCGAAATCGCATCACTTGACTGCGTGAGACCAATCCAGGATCAAAACATGACCTTTCTGGACAGAAATTAAAAATATGGACCAATCGCTCGCTTTTTTTAATGTCTAATCATCTTGTTTAATCCCGCCCCTTTTCGCAGCGCCGTACGACAGAATTTCGCAAGCTCAAACTCTAGTGTGACTGCAGCTTGAGAGATGTGACTCTGATTGGTTTAATGCATGTTATGCTCAAAACACACCTATAACACATTAAGAGAATAAGCACATCCCTGTTAGACCATGCGCTGGGGGTAGAGCGTATTTTTTTGTTGTCTTTAAAATAGCAAAAATAGATTCGCTCATGGCTTTTGCACCATGAGCTTTAGACTTTGCATCTAGATCGTTTAAATAGAGCCCTTAGTGTCTAAATAATTAAATAAATATAAAATAATTCCAAATAACAATGTTGTTTTTAAAGTAATGAATCTTTACGAATTCTACTTCAGATCTCTGTCACCTAAACAGAATGAGTTTAAGCAGAACGTAAAATAATTCAATAAAACTAAAGGCTTACTTCGTTGTAAACAAGTTGATCAGATTACTTCGTGTCTTCTGTGAAGCTTTTCTTTATTCCATGTAGGATAGAGAAATGTAGGTTTGAAGTAAATAAAAATGTATATTCACCAAAGAAAATGTACATTTCTAGTCTCTGCATGTGGTTTCATTGGTTTGTTGTTTAGTATTGTGATCCTTAAAAATGCATTATGCAAAGAAAAGGGCGGGGCTTATTAAGGGGAGTTGCTTATTTCATTATGTCTTATTGCTGATGACTTCCTTTGTTGTGCATACACATACAGACACACACAGTCACACACTCACACACAAACATTTACCCTCGACTCTTTAAAGTCAAATCACTTACAGTCTCATTGTCAGAGCGAGAGAGAGAAATAGAGCAGCTTACCGCTAATCTTTAAATGAAATGCTTTTTGCCCAGGAGAAAAGCCCCACTGAATAACTATTATTTCATCCATTAGTTTTGCATTAGTTTCCTGAAATTTAAATCGCTGTCTGTTTAGTGAACAGTCAGACTCGCTGCATCCCAATTCAATTATTTCACCTCTTTTTGTCTCTGTTATTTTAATAAGTGATATTTAACACCACAAAATCATATCACGCTTTAAGGTATGGCCAATAGTGTTAAAAAATTTGCTAAAAGTTATAGACACTGTAAAAAATGCTGGGTTCCACTCAATCGATGAGTTGAGACAACATGAAGGAATTAAGTTAACAAATTAGTTTTTACAAATTTATGTAGATGAACATAAAACAATTAAGTTGTCACTCAAAATACCTCAAAAATTGTGTTGTTTCAGCTCCTTTTAAATAAGGAGTTGAAACAAACAGAAAACATCATTTTTTAAGTGCAGTTGGTTTAAGTGATGAAGTGCAGAGATTTTGTGCTGTATTACAAGTTTGTTACAAGTGATGTATTGTTCATTTAAATATACACTCATTTGCATACATTTCTAGCACAAAACATTGTGAACATTAAATGAAAAATATGATAATAATAAAATGAAATATTTATTTACTTATTACACTCAAAAATATGTTTTGTGCTGGTTATTCAAACTACTTATTTAAAATGAGCTGAATCAAGACAATTCTTGAGTTTCTTTTGCACAACTTAATTGTTTTATGTTTAATCCACTTAAATTTGTAAACAATTCAACTTAATCGATTTGTGTTGGGACAACATGAAGGAGTTGTGTGGAACCCTGCATTTTTACTGTCTAGAGTCTAAGATTTTTATCTCAGATTTTTGATCGATTTTTCTGTCAATCTCTATATTTCAGAAAATATGGCAAGCATACAAAATTCTGATAATTATCTACAAATGTATCCCGATCACCATTGTAATTGACACAAATTGATAAAGTGCGACAACATGAAAACTTATTTAACATGAGCTGAATCAACACAATTGTTGAGGTTTTTGGGGGACAACTTATTTTTTGTTTAATCTACTTAAATTTGTAAAAACAATTACAGGGAGTTCAGAATTATTAGACAAATGAGTATTTTGACCACATCATCCTCTTTATGCATGTTGTCTTACTCCAAGCTGTATAGGCTCAAAAGCCTACTACCAATTAAGTATATTAGGTGATGTGCATCTCTGTAATGAGAAGGGGTGTGGTCTAATGACATCAACACCCTATATCAGGTGTGCATAATTATTAGGCAACTTCCTTTCCTTTGGCAAAATGGGTCAAAAGAAGGACTTGACAGGCTCAGAAAAGTCAAAAATAGTGAGATATCTTGCAGAGGGATGCAGCACTCTTAAAATTGCCAAGCTTCTGAAGTGTGATCATCGAACAATCAAGCGTTTTATTCAAAATAGTCAACAGGGTCACAAGAAGCGTGTGGAAAAACCAAGGCGCAAAATAAACTGCCCATGAACTGAGAAAAGTCAAGCATGCAGCTGCCAAGACGCCACTTGCCACCAGTTTTGCCATATTTCAGAGCTGCAACATCACTGGAGTGCCCAAAAGCACAAGGTGCAATACTCAGAGACATGGCCAAGGTAAGAAAGGCTGAAAAACAACCACCACTGAACAAGACACACAAGCTGAAACATCAAGACTGGGCCAAGAAATATCTCAAGACTTTTCTAAGGTTTTATAGACTGATGAAATGAGAGTGAGTCTTGATGGGCCCGTGGCTGGATCAGTAAAGGGCAGAAAGCTCCAGTCCGAGACGCCAGCATGGTTTGGGCTGGTATCATCAAAGATGAGCTTGTGGGACCTTTTCGGGTTGAGGATGGAGTCAAGCTCAACTCCCAGTCCTACTGCCAGTTTCTGGAAGACACCTTCTTCAAGCAGTGGTACAGGAAGAAGTCTGCATCCTTCAAGAAAATCATGATTTTCATGCAGGACAACGCTTCATCACACGCGTCCAAGTACTCCACAGCTTGTCTAGCAAGAAAGGGTCTAAAAGAAGAAAAACAATTGACATGGCCTCCTTGTTCACCTGACTTGAACCCCATAGAGAACCTGTGGTCCATCATCAAATGTGAGATTTACAAGGAGGGAAAACAGTACACCTCTCTGAACAGTGTCTGGGAGGCTGTGGTTGCTGCTGCACGCAATGTTGATGGTGAACAGATCAAAACACTGACAGAATCCATGGATGGCAGGCTTTTGAGTGTCCTTGCAAAGAAAGGTGGCTATACTGGTCACTGATTTGTTTTTGTTTTGTTTTTGAATGTCAGAAATGTATATTTGTGAATGTTGAGATGTTATATTGGTTTCACTGGTGAAAATAAATAATTGAAATGGGTATATATTTGTTTTTTGTTAAGTTGCCTAATAATTATGCACAGTAATAGTCACCTGCACACACAGATATCCTCCTAAAATAGCTCAAACTAAAAACAAACTAAAAGCTACTTCCAAAAATATTCAGCTTTGTTATTAATGAGTTTTTTGGGTTATTGAGAACATGGTTGTTGTTCAATAATAAAATTATTTCTCAAAAATACAACTTAAATAATTCTGCACTCCCTGTAAGTTAACTCAATACATTTGTGTTGGGACAACATGAAGGAATTCTGTTATAGTGTATGTATTTTTTATAGTGTATGTATTGGCTTAGTATCATCCACTGCCTTAGTATCATCCACAGCCAACAATTCTATCATTGACTTAATCCAGCCACCCAGTCACAATACACACACTGCCCACAGACGGACCTAAATAAAACAAGCCGATCAGCGCCCACAGCCCAGGCTCCGGAGCACGACTACCTGACATTTCCAAGCCGTTCCCATCGAGTCTTCCATTGTGATTAACATTTACTCAGCAGGCCTAGAGCATCTTCTCCCCGCAACACTAATGAGCTCTGCTGGCTCGTTACTGCCAATTCATTTCCACAACATCCTCCGAGTCATCACAAAACACATGAATCCAACGTTCTGAACTGCCGCTTCACGTGGCTTTATGGAGACGTCTTCAACTGCACGTAATGTCTTTTTAAAGGCGAGACACTGCAGGCGATTCTGAGTTTTTATGTAGTTGTCAGTTTGGAGGTTTTGTTATGTCATTTTTTTATTTTTTTTGTCTAACGTAAAGGCAACATGCAGAATGTGCTTTTTAAGCATTGATTTTGTCGCACTTTATCAATTTGTGTCAATTACAATGGTGATTATTTTTATTCTCATAAAATGAGTCAAAAATTTTCACTTCAGCAGCTGTTACAGTACATACAACTTTACTGTTTTATTTATGTCTGCACTTTAAGGTTTTTACAGAGGGAGGCATTTGTTGATAATTCGCATTATTTTGTATGCTTGCCATATTTTCTGAAATATAGGCCGATAAAAAATTCCCATTGTAAAAATCTTAAGGCCCGTGCACACCGGGATGCTTTTTGCTCGCGTTTTCCGACGTTTAACGCCTCGTGACTAAATAAAGGGCGCCAATGTGATCGTGCACACCAACACGCAAAAAGGCAGGCGTAAAAGCGTCATTTTTAAAGAAACCCCTCAAGCTCGTTTTTTTTGTTTTGACGTACGACGTCAAAACCCTCTCCATTAATCAGGGGTGCGTTTCCCAAGACCATCGTTAGCCAACTAAGGTCGCAAGTTCCGTCGTTACAAACATAGTTCGTTGATTTGCTGTTTCCCAAATCTATCGCTCCAACGAACATTCGCAAACTGCGTCGCAAACTTGAGCATTTGAAACGACACCTCTGGAGCTGTAGTTAGAAACATAATTCCCGGGTGTGTTCCATTCCCACTTATCCTCCCCATGCCCTATTCATTTAGAACATTCTAACATTTCAAAGTTGGAATGATTAAAAATAAAAAAGCATTAAGGTCATCTCTCTTAGGTGTAACTTGCTTTCAAAGTATTTTTACAGTTCAGTTTTAGCGATCTTCATGTTTACAATTGCGCAACAATTGCGCACTTTGAAAACATTGATATCATTTTGAACACAGCCTCATGGCGAAAGCTAAAGGTGACCTATCATTTAAAAGCGGAATTTATGTTACGTCTCCAAAGCTTGTGAAAGCAAACAGTTGGTTAAAACTTTCTGCTGTGGTTTGCATGTGTCAAATTGTAAAAAAAAAAACAAAAAAAAAAACAATATCCTACTTAATAATAATGTTATTATTAAAGTAGGATTTTTAAAATTTCCTAATAAATAATAAATATAAAATTTCATTTTATAATAAATAGCCTTATTATTTATTTTTTTATTTTTTTATTTATATGATTTATATGAGATTAGAATAGTGTTAGCTTTTGTAAGTGATTTTATGTTTTACAATAGAATATGTAATGTTCTCAATAATATTTGTAAAGGAAACACAGGCCCTATATGTGCCATTTACATATAGTTCAATTAATATAAAAAGCGAGGGCATGTTTTTACCAAAACTAATATTGGATTTTATTTTAAATGCGTGCGCGTGTAAAACAATATAATTTGCACGAAGAAATTATGAGGTTCTTCTCTAAAGAAGTTGTTACTCCACCCTGTTTAGAGCATCATTATGGGCGTTTTACGCTATAACTAACGTGGTTCAAGTGATGGATCTGCGACAGAGAAACTACGGGTTTTGGGAAACACTCGTCACTACATTGTTTTTTTCCCAAGCGATGCATCGTACTATGATAGTTCAGCCACAGGTTAGGTCGTTGTTTGGGAAATGCACCCCCGTTTTGGCACTTTTGTTCACGTGCACAGAGCTGCTGAAGTTACAGTAAACAACACTTGGAGGCGCTCAAGCGCAAAACTGTCAATGAGAGCGCACATTGAAGAAGATGCCCAGAGGCGATATGAACGTGGAGCTGCTTATTGCACTGGTGAACAATAATCATTTTTTCATCGCTTAATTGTATTAAATAATCCAAATAATACATTTGGATGAAAACAATAACCTAGCGGTTAGTGCAGCAACATATGGTGCGGCAGCACTTCAGGGTGTCCCGAGTTTGAATCCCGGCTCGGCTGATTACTGTTCTATCTAATAAAGGCCAAAAATAAATATTTAAAAAAAAATAGTATATCAATATATTATCATAATTAAATGCATGTATTTGATATATTATAAATTTTATTTGACATGTTTATTATAGTTAATTAATTAAAATTATTTATAAATAATCCAATATATATATATATATATATATATATATATATATATATATATATATATATATATATATATATATATATATATATATATACTGTGCATATATATACAGTTGAAACCAGAAGTTTACATACACTGTATAAAAAGGCACATAACCACTTAAAAAAAAAGTCAGATGTTAATATGACTAAACTTTTTCTCTTTTAGGTAAGTTAGGATTATCAAATGTGTTTCTGTTATGCTTAATAGCAGAATAACGAGAGATATTTTTTTTGAGAAATTGTTATAACTTTTCTTGAAAGTCAAGTTTACATACAATAAGATTATTATGGCTCTGAAAAAGCTCAGATGATGCTGTCAAGGTTTTGGAAGTTTCTGATTGGCTAATTGACAACATTTGAGTTAATTGGAGGCACAACTGTAGAATAGTATTTAGGAAAACCTCAAACACACTGCTTCCTTGTGTGACAACATGAGAAAATCAACAAGCCAGAATCAACAAAAAAGCCAGATTACAATTTGCTAAATTACACTGGGAAAAAGACACATTTTTGGAGACATGTCCTGTGGTCTGATGGAACTAAGATTGAGCTGTTTGGCCATAATGACCAGTGTTACATTTGGAGGACAAAGGGGAAAGCTTACAAGCCTAGAAACACTATCCCAACTGTGAAGTATGGGGGCGGCAGCATCATGTTGTGGGGCTGTTTTGCTGCAGGAGGGACTGGTCCACTTCACAGCATAGATGGCATCATGAAGAAAGAACATTATGTAGAAATACTGAAGCAACATTTCAAGACATCAGCCAGGAATTTAAAACTTGGCCCAAATGGGTCTTTCAAACAGATCATGACCTTAAGCATACTGCCAAATTAGTTAAAATGTGCTTTAAGGACAACAGAGTGAATGTTTTGGAGTGGCCATCACAAAGCCCTGAACTCAATCCTACAGAAAATTTGTGGGCAGAGTTGAAAAAGCTTATGAGAGCAAGACAGCCTACAAATCTGACTCAGTTACACCAATTCTGTCAGGAGAAATGGGCCAAAATTCCTGCAAACAATAGTGAGAAGCTTGTGGAAGGATATCCAATCATTTGACCAAAGTTAGACAGTTTAAAAGCAAAGCTAAAAAAATACCAAGGAAATGTGTGTAAACTTTTGACTGTCTAGAAATGAATAAAAATTCTCAAAAAAAACATTCTCTCATTATTCTGACACTTAGCAAATGTAAATAATTTAGGTAATCCTAACAGACCTAAAATAGCAAACGTTTAGTATGATTTACCATCAGACATTTAAAAAATGGTTATGTTCCTTTTTTTAGAGTGTATGTAAACTTATGGTTTCAACTGTATGTGTGTGTATATATATCTATATCTATATATATATATATATATATATATATATATATATATATATATATATATATATATATATATATATATATATATATATATATACATATATATATATATATATATATATATATATATATATATAGAGAGAGAGAGAGAGAGAGAGAGAGAGAGAGAACGAGAGCTTGAATCCTTAATTTATATATATTTTTTTTTAAATAATCATAATACTAAGATTATTATTTTATAATATAAAAGACGAGATTGAATACAAAGCTATATTTTAGCCTAACATGTGTCAACTAAAATTTAGAATGTTATAAAATTATTATAATGTGCCGCTGGTGCTGCAGTTTCACAGGATTTGGTTCAGTCTGTATAAACTTTATATTTTGCTTTAACCTTCACTGTCGTTGTGTTGCATTTGTCAAATCCATAGGCAGTGGAGGCAAAGCTTGAGGTCTGAATGTGGGCGGGGCTTGTTTTGTAACTTAGGCGCTTGGTTTGCTCCTGAGGGCAGTTTTGCTTTGAAGATGTAGGCAGAGCTTGAAGTCTGAAAGTGGGCGGTGCTTGAATTGCAACTTGATAGTGCTTGATTTGTCCCTGAATCAATAAATGTGGGCGGAGCTTCAGTTTATATGCAAATCTACAGTTTGAGGTCTTCTCAAAAAAGTCCTGTTCATATATTTTTGCATTTGTTTGTGTGTGTGTGTGTTTCTCCTTGTGTTGGTGACCAGAATGCAGTGTGTGTGTGTGTGTGTAGGTGTGTGTGTGTGTGTGTGTAATCAGTATTCCTCTCAGGCCAGTAGATCGATGGAAGCTCAGCAGCTGGTTTTGCTTGCTGAATGAGATGGCAACACCCATCTGGTTCGTGTGTGTGTGTGTATAAATCTGTGCGTATGTAGTGTGTATATATATCAGTGCGATTGGTGTGTGTGAGCCGGTTCAAAGTGGTTATGAATTCTTCAGGATGGCAAAGTCGTGCAGTGATGCTCAGTGACGATCCTGCTTAAAGCTCCATTAAGGTGTGTGTGTGTGTGTGTGTGTGTGTTGAAGAGGCTGAGGTAAGCATTCCCAGGCTAACGCTTTCTTTAATTGGATTTGTTTATTCATCAGCAGTCCGGCTGGATTTGCTCTGTGAGGTAAATATGCCGATCGCACCCGCAGTTTAGCCCAGATCTGAACCAGAGGATAATTCATGTTTACAGGAGACGCTCAGATGAGGAGGCGTGTCATATCTGTCTTAAAGGGGCTGCATTTGCATATTCTGTAGCAGCCTTTGGAAAACCCCGCCTTAATGATGTTGCTGACACATTCTGCCATAGCAACTGTTGCTGTCAGCCATTTTCTTAGATCTTAAGAAGAACTTAAGACTCTTCTGCTCACCAAGGCTGCATTTGTTTGATTAAAAATACAGCAAAAACGGTAATATTGTGAAATATTTGTACAATTAAAAATGTCTGATTCCTGTTTTCATTGTAAAATGTAGGCCTAGTTCATGGCTATAATTCAGAGCTACTTAAGCATCGCTACTTAAGTCCTCGGTGTAACAATCTGATCAATGTAACGTCCTTGCTGAATATAATTATTCATTTTATTAAAATAGATTTTTAATGTATTTTATTTAGAATGAATTCATCAGAGCAACGCAGTGGCGCAGTAGGTAGTGCTGTTGCTTCACAGCAAGAACGTCGCTGGGTCGTAGGTTCGAACCTCGGCTGGGCTGGGTCAGTTGGCGTTTCTGCTTGGAAGTAGTATATAAATACACAAAATGTTTTGGTGTATATATTTTAAATATATAATTTTCAGTCTTAGGTGGCTCAGTGGTTAGCACTGTCACCTCACAGCAAGAAGGTTGCTGGTTCGAGTCCCGGCTGGGACAGTTGGCATTTCTGTGTGGAGTTTGCATGTTCTCCCCGTGTTTGCGTGGGTTTCCTCCGGGTTCTCCGGTTTCCCCCACAGTCCAAAGACATGCGGTATAGGTGAATTGGGTAAGCTAAATTGTCCATAGTGTATGAGTGTGAATGTGTGTGTGGAAGTTCCCAGAGATGGGTTGTGGCTGGAAGGGCATTCGCTGCGTAAAATCGTGCTGGATAAGTTGGCGGTTCATTCCGCTGTGGCGACCCCGCAAGGGACAAAGCCGACAAGAAAATGAATGAATGAATGAATTCATCAAGTGATATTTGAATTCATTCAAAATAAAAAAAAATTTCTAGTGAACCTTATCTTCTTCAGTAGTATGTTTTGATTAAAATCACAATAATTCAAAACTAATTTAATATCTGAGGTAAACTATCTGCTGCTGGCAATAAATGTCATGTAAAATGGCATTCAAACTCACGTTATTAGCATTAAACACTGAAAAAAGCACATGAGGTGTACCTGAGGTGATCACTGTTCACCTGTGAGAAATAGAAGCCCTTTCTAAAATAGAAGTTTCAGGTGTTGGTTCGGACAAACTCCTTTTAGTATGGAAAATATTTCTTCTATCGCGTGGCGTTGCTTTTAGTTAGAAAACGGTTCAAATCAGCCTTAAATTAGAGACTCGACAGTCAGGCACACTCACGTCAATCTGGCAACCTGCGCTTGCGTGGACTCGTCAAAGGAGGAGCTGAGTGAAAATGTGTTTTGATCTAGGAGTGCAATACCTAGTTCAACCACTGGGTGTCAGACTTACATACTTCACCTATAAAGTGTAAAAAATTCTTCCTCTTCTGTAATTAAAAGCACAATATGTAATTTTCGCCACTAGAGGGCGTTTATTCATAACAACAAAGGCATATTTTGATGACGTCATTACTGATCGTTGAATCATGGGAGTTGTGACCTTGATTGCATACATCCTATACAAAAATTATGAAAGCGTACGATTTCTAAAAGTAGGCGTGTCCCACATCATTAGGGGAGGAGCAAATCATACTAAAATGTACGAATGAAATCATACAGATTAATACAAATTAGCCTACCAAAAAAAGGTTACGAATTGCTGTAAGATCGCATTAAAATAAACACACAACATATGAGAGCGTCTTTGGTGTTTCCGTGTTTTCTATTAAAACCAAACTGAGAATGGAAGCTGTGTGACATCATTAGCTTGAACGCGCTCTTAGCATCATTAGCATGATCTCGCTAATAACAATTAAAACAACATTCTTTGAAACATTTGGGAGAATATAAGTACACAAGTCAGCAAAAATATATAACACTCTTCCAGTGTTTTATGAATCGTACATATTCCAGCTTTTAACGTAGTTTCGTAGCTATTTAGCGCACGTTATACATCTTAACGAGGCCCATCACAAAATGCCAATATTCGCGTATAATCAACATGGCTGCAGATGCCTATGAAGTGTCCGAGTGTGTGTTTTGTGGTTGCGCAGGATTGATTCTCCTTCTCTGAAGCATCCAGATCAATCGGCAGAGACCAAAATAGAAAGTGAGCCGAGGTTTGCCTTCAGAAGAGAAGGAAAAGAAGCATCGTAGAGTTGCAGAGGTGACGCGATCGCAGCCGAGGGTTTGTGTTACAGCAGACGCCTGGAGACAGAACACCATTCAGAGACACAAAACTGTTGCTGAAAACTGAGCTAAGTGTGTGCATGTGTGTGTGTTCATGTGTGTGTGTGTGTTAAAGAAAAAGCAGGGCTGTGGTTGTGCTCCATTTCCAGATAGATAGAGAAAAAGGGAGAGAAAGGATGATACTGCTCAGACAGGAAGCTTGTTGATGGATGGCAGTGGGATATCAAGAGTCTTTCCATATTAGAGATGAATGCATAGTTCAATTTCCACTACATATACTCCCTGATGGGTTCACAGGAAGACAGGACGGGCTCTGTGAATCGAATCCCTGCTGGATTCAACCGGGGTCACTGTGGCTTAAAGGAACGCACTGAGTTTGATTGAGACGCAATGAGTCGAATCGACACCTTTGATTCAAAAAGGACAATATATATATATATATATATATATATATATATATATATATATATATATAAATATATGACATATATATACACTGTAAATGCATTAACCAATATATCCTTATGTAAAGTGTTACCAATTTGTTTATGCTTAACATTAATTGAGTGTGAAATGATTTACAAGTGTATATTTTTACATGTTAATTCAAAATTACTGTGGTAGAATTACTTATATAAAATATTTAAAATTTAAAGAATACTGAAGGAAACAAATAGTTCTTAATAGCATCCAAAATAAAAGTTTATATTGATATAGGCTAATATATATGTGTGTGTGTACTGTGTATATTTATTATGTATATATAAATACACACATGCATGCATATATTAGAAAAAACATTTATTTATATTCAGATAGAAAGTATATATGTATATGATACAAATTGTATATATGTTTGAATATCTGCAAAACAAAAAAAGTTTTGTATCGTTTTGTTTTTATGAATGTGTGTATAACATATAGATAATAAATATTTATAATAAACACATATCTTATGCTAAAACAAACATTTATTTTGGATGCGGTTTATTGCGGTTTATCTTCGCCCAACACTCGAAAAAAAGTTTGTTTTGTTTAAATGCTGGAAACCGGTTGCCATTGACGTCTACTGTATTTTTACTTACTGTGTAAGTCAGTGGTTACCAGTTTCCAACATTATTCTAAATATATTTTTTGTGTCTGATAAAAAAATGGAAATTATAAAGTTTTGGTACGCAAATGGTACGCATTTTTTCATGTTCGTGTGAACTATCTCTTTAAATTCCTAATATATGTTAGCAGAAATTCACTGTAAAAATGCAGGGTTCCACACAATTCCTTTATGTTGGCCCAGCACAAATCAATTAAGTTAACTCTTAACTTAACTCTTTAACTTAAGTTCAATTTTTACAAATTTAAGTGGATTGAACATAAACCAATTAAGTGGTCCCAAACAAAAACCTCAAGAATTGTGTTGTTTCTACTCATTTAAATAAATAGTTTAAACAAGCAGCAAAAATATTTTTGATTGTTTATACAGTTTGAAAATGACCTCAAAGAGAGATACGTTTACAGATCAAATAATTGCAGGTTTTTATGGAATAATTGTAGGTTTGTGAAAATTTCAAGCTTCGCATTTATGTAAAAAAAAAATGGCTGTTAACTTTCATTTAAAGTGTTTTCCCACATTTATTGTATATACTATAGTATTTTTGAACCATACTTTACTGTGTATTTTGTGGTATTCATTACTCTTGGGTAATTATTGCTTTTGCATAATGTAATAACTGTCGTGAACTACACTTTAAAAAATGTATGATAGAAAGTCAAGACAGCAAATAATGTTATGTTACTTTAACTTATTTTAATAAGTTAATCAGGTTTCAACATTTTTTTAAGTTATGCAAGGTTTAACTTAATATTTTTAGTCGGTTTGATTGATTGAAGTTGATTTGATTGAAGTTGAGAAGACTTGAAAAGATTATTTGATTTAACTAATAAAATTAAGGCAACAATAATTTTTTTTACAGTTTAACAGACTGTAATGCTGTGCACCAGATGCGACATGCATGTATAAATCGCGCTATTCGCTTGTAAGTAGACGTGTGAACATTTTGGGTTTACTCACTTCATTCACGCGTCAAGTTCGCTTAACAATAGACATGAATTTGCATCATGGGCGGGGCTTCTGTCTGCCTGGTGACTCTAGTTTCATTGCTAAATGGCTAACATGTATTTTATTGAGAGAATAGCTGTGATTTATGTGGTTTAGGAAAGCTGAAAAACAGCGTAGATTCGTTCGCCGCTGAGTCCACTAGATCTTTTCAGAGGTGCACCCAGCTCTGTGAGTTCAAATCCTCCAGAAACTGTACCTGAAAGATGGAGGCTTTCAGCAGTGCTTCCGACTGAGTCGGTCCCAGTTTGATGAGCTGTTGTCCGGTGTCAGCAAGAGGATTTCCCCTCGGGACACCAACAACAGGCATTACGCCATAATCACACCCCTACAAGAACAAGCTCCCAATTGGTTAACGTGGCGTGAATGTCCTCTAAAGTTCAGATTTTCCAACTCGAGCGATTCGCATGTTAAGCATGTCAAACACGCAAAACGCTCAATTTGCGCTGCTTAATTCACGTGAATCACGTCATTCGTGCTGCTTCATTCGCACAAGTAGCGCCACAGGATGTCTTTTCGGGTCTTTGCACTGACTTAACATGTAAATCACTCGTGCTTGGTGCTTCATCCACGTCTGGTGTCAACGCACCATAATAAATACTGAGGTAGTAGGCTATACTTTAATTTTTACTATAGTAACCTGTGGTGTATTGTTGTATATAGTTGTAGAAAACTTTAGTTTAATATTAAGTTTGGTCATATTTTAATAATACTATAGTTGTTTTATTATCACAGCTATAGAATTACCACAATAGACTAATTAAAGAAATGGATGGTTCAAAGAATATAGTATTTACTCTAGTATTTTTTCACGTGGGTCTTTGTGAGCTCTGCTGACAAATGAGTCAGATTGTTTTCAGTCCAAAAGCTGTGATTTGAGCTTGTATTTGAATCCAACTGATTTTCCAAAATCAAAATGCGGATGGTAATTTATGAATGCTAGCCAGTGGAACTGCTGCCTGTACATTATTCCCTTCAATTCTCAGTGGTGTAGGAGACTCGCTCGCTCTCTCTTTGTGTGTTTTCGGAGAAAAAAACTGCTTCTGAGAGCCTTTTCTTTCTTTCTTTCTTTCTTTCTTTCTTTCTGTAATATGAAACAACTGCTTCAAATTTTCAAGATAATGTCAAAGGAGCTATTCTGTACTAAAACGTCAATGCATTATGCAAAGAAAAGGGGTCATTTCAAATATTTTTTGTCATA
>CAIGQS010000061.1:115000-237500 GCA_903798195.1 Danio kyathit
TTGTTTAATGCTAAAACATGTTAGAAACATGCTAACAGCATGCTAAGCCATGCTTGAAACATTATTGCAACATGCTAAACTTGCTAGAAACATTATAGAAACATGCTAGTTAGTGCTAATATAATGTAAAAACATTGTTTAATGCTAAAACATGTTAGAAACATGCTAACAGCATACTAAACCATGCTTGAAACATAATTACAACATACTAAACTTGCTAGAAACATTATAGAAACTTGCTATTTAGTGCTAATATAATGTAAAAACATTGTTTCATGCTAAAACATGTTAGAAACATGCTAACAGCATGCTAAACCATGCTTGAAACATTATTGCAGCATACTAAACTTGCTAGAAACATTATAGAAACATGCTATTTAGTGCTAATATAATGTAAAAACATTGTTTAATGCTAAAACATGTTAAAACCATGCTAACAGCATACTAAACCATGCTTGAAACATAATTACAACATACTAAACTTGCTAGAAACATTATAGAAACTTGCTATTTAGTGCTAATATAATGTAAAAACATTGTTTCTTGCCAAACCATGTTAGAAACATGCTAACAGCATGCTAAACCATGCTTGAAACATTATTGCAGCATACTAAACTTGCTAGAAACATTATAGAAACATGCTATTTAGTGCTAACATAGTATAAAACATTGTTTAATGCTAAAACATGTTAGAAAACATGGTAACAGCATGCTAAACCATGCTTGAAACATTATTGCAACCAACTAAACTTGCTATAAGCATTATAGAAACATGCTATTTAGTGCTAATATAATGTAAAAACATTGTTTCATGCTCAAACATGTTAGAAACATGCTAACAACATTCTAAGCCATGCTTGAAACATTATTGCAACATGCTAAACTTGCTAGAAACATTATAGAAACTTGCTATTTAGTGCTAACATAGTATAAAAACATTGTTTAATGCTAAAACATGTTAGAAGCATGGTAACAGCATGTTAAACCATGCTTTAAACATTATTGCAACATACTAAACTTGATAGAAACATTATAGAAACATGCTATTTAGTGCTAACATAGTATAAAAACATTGTTTAATGCTAAAACGTGTTAGAAACATGCTAACAGCATGTTAAACCAGGCTTGAAGCATTATTGCAACATACTAAACTTGCTATAAGCATTATAGAAACATGCTATTTAGTGCTAATATAATGTAAAAACATTGTTTCATGCTAAAACATGTTAGAAACATGCTAACAGCATTCTAAGCCATGCTTGAAACATTATTGCAACATACTAAACTTGCTAGAAACATTATAGAAACTTGCTATTTAGTGCTAACATAAAAACATTGTTTAATGCTAAAACATGTTAGAAACATGCTTACAGCATGTTAAACCATGCTTGAAACATTATTGCAACATACTAAACTTACTAGAAACTTTATAGAAACATGTTATTTAGTGCTAACACAATGTAAAAACATTGTTTTATGCTAAAACATGCTATTTAGTGCTATTTCAATTTAACCCTTGGATGTTTTGTCTATGACATCTTTTTTTAAACCGATCAGTTTTTTAATTGCTCTTGATTGTCGATGTGGTAACAACATGCTAATTCATATTAGCATAGTGCTAAAACATGCTGAATATTTTAGAAAGATGTGAGTTAGATGCTAATTTGAAGGGATGCTAATATTGAACTACATTACTGCAGTCTTCAGTGTTACCTTATCCATTAGAAATCATTCTATTATGCTAACTGGCTATTCAATAAACATTATCAATGTAGAGAACATTATTATATTATTATTCAGGATGTTTTAATTATGCTATATCTTTTTTAAATGAATTAGACTTTTTTAATAGCTTGTGATTGTTAATGTGTTAATTGTTATGACGTGTAATTCATATTAGCATAGTGTTAAAATATTTTAGAAACATGTATGTTAGATGCTAATTTATGTAGTGTCAAAGGCTGCTAATGTTAAACTTGCTAACAAGATGCTAAAACATACTAGGAACATTATAGCGACAAAATTAACATGGTAGCAGCACATAAAAAATGTTAAAACATGTTAAAACATGTTAGCCATGCGTTTAAACTTGCTAGAAACATATCAACATGCTATAGTGATTTTTAGCATCTTTACTGCAAACATTTTAATATGCTAACTAGCTATTCAATAAACACGATCAATGTAAAGAACCATTTAAATCTTTAGAATATTTTGAAAATGATGCTATATTTTTTTTAACTGATCAGACTTTTTAATTACTTTTGATTGTTGAGTTGACGTGTTAACAACATGCTAATTCACGATAGCACAGTAGAATCATGTAGGTTAGTTGCTAATTTATGCTAACATAGCGTCAAAGGATGCTAATGTAAACATGCTAAAACATGCTAGGAACATTATAACAAACATGCTTGACTCTATCATTCTTAACTGATCCTACTATTTATTGCTAACATGTTAGCCACTTGTTAAACGTGTTAGCAACATTCTAAAACATACTAGCCATGTGTTAAAACATTTTTAAAACATGTTAGCAACATGTGAAACGATGTAACCAATCTTTCTTAGCAAAGTCAAATATATTCATAGATATTTAAGCAGGTTTGTCCTCATATAGTTTCACGCACACAAACTGATCTGGTTTAACCTTAAAAGACATCAATTGATGAATACTGTTGCATAATACATAATACGCACCAGAAAAGCGTCCTATAGCATTTGTGTGTGTGTGTGTGTGTGTGTGTGTGTGGTGTGTGTGTGTGTGTGTGTGTGTGTGTGTGTGTGTGTGTGTGTGTGTGTGTGTGTGTGTGGGTTTCTCAGTTCAGTCTATCTCATGACTCATTCACTGTTCCCCAAAGCGTCTCTCTTTTCATTTATTCAGAGAAGAAAATGAGCGCGACAGAAACGTATTTAGCTGAAAGCGAAGGAGCGCATGTTTTCACAGACAGGTGTTACTTAAATGCAGGACCTGGAACGAGGTGATCGCCGGTGTTCTGTTTTACAATCTACTTCAATAGACGTCACTATTTTCCTTCATATTTGTTATGTAACTTAACCACATAACCTGTAAAATCTCTTACAGTCGCTGCTGTCAGTTTGTTCACTGCTGTAAAATCCAGGTAGATGTTTTGGAACTTGCTAGATGGTAATTAGCTTGTCCTGCTAACAGTTCATGCTGTTTTTCTGAACATAATAGCTGGTGGCGCAACGAACGTTTAACTTGAGGCCAACAACCATGTTGCAAAACAAAGCTAGCATGCTAAGTTGTCAGAATTAGCTTATTTGAACACCTTCGCACAGCATGAGGCATTGTAGATGCATGTGCTAGGCTAAAATGCACAGTTTAACCCAGTGTGTGTGTGTGTGTGTAAATATATAAAAAAAACATTAGTAGACCACTTGTAAGTTCTCAGTTTCTCTTCATTTACTGGATTTATTAGAGTTGTTTTAGTGAAGGGTTTTTCTATGAAGGTCTGAGAATCTTTCTTCAAGATTTTAAATAAAAATACTGCAAATATAGTATAGAAGTATAAATATAAATATGTGATTTACAGACGTATTTCAGAAAATTGCAGTTCTTTTAATTTGGTTTGATTCCAATTAAGGATGCTCATAATAACCGATTAACCCGTTAACCGTAAGGATGTGTTTACCCAACGCAATCTCACGGCAATTCGTAACTTTTTGATTTAGTGGCTAATTCGTATGAATTCGTACGATCTAATTCGGAAAAATTAGTACGATTTGCTCATCACCCAGTGACGGTTGGTGTTAGGGGTGGGGTTAGGTGCCACGCATTCTTTTTAAAATCGTACATTTTTGTACGACTGAACTCGTACAAATTAGCCGCTAAACTGACAAAACGTAAAATACTTACGTTTCCTTGTGAGATCAGGCTGGTTTACCCGATTAATGGTATTAGTTAAACGATTGAAAAATATTATATAGATATTTTTAAAATTTGGCTGCATAACGGGCCAATCACAGCGAACACGTTTTTTTACTAACGGCCGCTAGTGTTTTGTGGCGCCCTCCGCGCCTCTTGTTTTTGCCCTTGAGCGATGTGTGCTCGCTGTTGGAAAATGTCTGAGCAGAAAAATCGTGTTACATTGCTTCAGTTGCGTTTTTTTTTTTTTTTTCATTCTTCAATCAAGTGAAAGCAGAGGCGGAGTTTCCTTTGATTAAATGCAAATTTTTCCGTGGAGTATTGATTTGAGGCAAAGACTATAGAATACACAAGACATGTCACTCATATTCTTTTGAATGGGGAAAAGTGTAACTGTCAATATGGTGAATAAAGCCCCGCCTTCTAGTACAGGAGTCAATCAGCGATCGCACTCGAAAGGAACGAGATCACGACACCAACCTCATTTATAGCAGTGTTATACATTATCATTCTCTGGATAATGATCGTTTGATTACGCTGCTCTTCTGAAGTAATCCACAACTTGGTCTTGATGGCGAATCTCCTCCAGAAATGACAGCGATTTTTTTTGTTTACACGTTTGTGGGCGTTTGAGTAGTTTCTGTCATGTGATATGCATTTGACAGGACGGACTGTACCTCACGTTCATTTCATACAGATTACAAAACAAAAAAACTTTTGTTTTCAAGTGCACTTGGTTCATTTCAAATTATAGAGATTTCAAGCCTTATGAGGATATGTTCCTTATGTCTGTGAAGATACTATTCGCTGAGATTCCAGTGTGCTTGTTGACCACCAAACTGTCGTAAAAAAAAAGCACACATCTGGTCCCCTGGAGAAACGTCAGTCTATAGCGATCGATGATTGGCTCCTGTATTAGTAGGCAGGGCTTATTCGCCATATTGACCGTTACACTTTTCCCCATTCAAAACTATACAAGTGACATGTCTTGTGTATTCTATAGTCTTTGACGTATACACACTTACCGGCCACTTTATTAGGTACACCTAATAAATTATCACTCATTACAACCGAGATATGCAGAAGAGCTTTTCTGAACGCACAACATGTCCAACCTTGAGGCGGATGGGCTACAGCAGCAGAAGACCACACCGGGTGCCACTCCTGTCAGCTAAGAACAGGAAACTGAGGCTACAATTCACACAGGCTCTCGATTTCTACTGCAACATTCGGATGGTAGGGTCAGAATTTGGTGTCAACAACATGAAAGCATGGATCCATCCTGCCTTGTATTAACGGTTCAGGCTGGTGGTGGTGGTGTAATGGTGAAGGGGATATTTTCTTGGCAAGCTTTGGGCCCATTAGTACCAATTGAGCATCATGTTAACGCCACAGCCTGCCTGAGTATTGTTGCTGACCATGTCCATCCCTTTATGACCACAGTGTACCCATCTTCTGATGGCTACTTCCAGCAGGATAACGCGCCATGTCATAAAGCAAATCATCTCAGACTGGTTTCTTGAACATGACAATGAGTTCACTGTACTCAAATGGCCTCCACAGTCACCATAACTCAATCCGATAGAGTACCTTTGGGATATGGTGGAATGGAAGATTTGCATCATGGATCTGCAGCCGACAAATCTATGCTATCATGTCAATATGGACCAAAATCTCTGAGGAATATTTCCAGTAGCTTGTTGAATCTATGCCATGAAGGATTAAGGCAGGTCTGAAGACAAAAGGGGGTCCAACCCAGTCCTAGTAAGGTGTACCTTAAATATTTATACACACACACGCATGTAATACTTTGTTACTGCTCATGCATGTCATATTTATTCATCCAATTTTAGCCAAATTCCTGAAGTTTAGACCTTCAAATCTATTTTATGATTCTCCAATTCTATTATACAAAAAGAGCGATGCTTTGTGTTCTATTTATTTACTCGCCGACCACTTGAAAAAATCCAGTTTCATGTATCAGAGTTACAAGCCATTAGCTTAGCGCCATGCTAACGTCAAACTCTATTGGCATCAGCAGTGAGCGTTGAGTCGCTTTAAGGCACGTCAGTTCACTTAACGGCCAGGAAGGGATCGTTAATGGAGTTTCTGGCCATTAAGAGCGTATCAGATCAATTACTTACGAGGCTCCATTTCTGTTCGGCTGCTGCCCTCCAAGCTACTAGCTTCCTTTGACAGGAGACATTGAGGCTGTAGCTTATGTTTGTGGAGAAAACCAGCACGGTTTGATTGATTCCTCAACACTCAGACATCTTGTGTGCTGGGCCTCGTTTTTTCTCATTTCACTCATCGTTTTCAGCGTTGATGCTTCTCCTGCAGCTTCAGGGTCAGCGTGTCTGAGGGAGAGAGGAAAAACAAAGAGCGACAGGGAAACCGGAGATGTTTGAGCTCTGGGGAGCTGTTAAAGGGATAGTTCACCCCAAAATGAGAAATTCTGTCATCGTATATTCACTTGTTCCAAACCTGTTTGACTTTCTTTTCTTCTGTTCAACACAAAAGGCGATGTTTTGAAGAAAGCTGGAAACCTGCTCTCATTGACTTTCATAGTATTTGTTTTTCCTACTTCGGATGTCAGTGGTTATAGGTTTTCAGCATTCATTTTTAAATATCTTCTTTAGTGTTCAACAGAAGAAAAAACTACACAAGGGAGAGTAAATAGTGATCTAATTTTTATTATATTTGACTAACTATCTCTTTAAGGCTGTTTTTTTTCTGGGAGGATTTGTTTTGAGAAATTATTTCAAATTGCATTTTGAACCCAGTGGTTCAGTTCATCCAAGTTTGACCCAAATTTGGGTTGAAACTTAAATTTGGAGAAAAACAGAAGTAGGGTTGGGCCGATAGACGATGCCATCATCCATCGCCGATGGCCGATAGACATCACGATGCTGAGCCGGCATCGTCGATCCTCCGCCTCGCCCCCGTCGCAAACCCACTCATGAAAAATACACTCTCAGGCCCCGTTTACACTAATACAGCTTTGTTTTAAAATGGCGTTTTAGAACGAAAATGACCCACGTCCACACTGGTGTTTCATCTAGCATTTATGAACAGCCCTCCGTCCACTGAAAACGCACTTCACGTGACCACAGACACACACACTGTCATGCGCTCGTCTGAGCTCCAGAAAACAGTGTACGTCGGACAGTTTATCAAGGATGTATCGCTGGATGGCGTCTCACTATAGTTGTTAAACGTGATATTTAATTAATCTTGTCTCTATCCAGGGCTTAATTTGTGCCGGAACACGCCGGATCCGGAACCTCATTTTACCGATCTCCCTCCTCAACCGCCCTCCTGAAAAGTGTTTTTACATTTAATTTGCTTAAATTTAACAGAAAATAGACATATACACCGAGGATGGCTTGAGGGTGTGTAAATAATGAGGACATTTTAATTTTTGAGTGAACAATTTCTTTATATTTGTGGAATTTTAAAAAACAGCCTAGTTTGATAGAGTTTTGAACATTCTGTCATCTTGTGTGCTAGACCTGCTTATTTTATTTATTTTTCTGATTTCAGCCACTGTTTTGAATTGGTGTTAATGCTTTTGTCTCCTGGGTCAGTTTCTCCTGGGTTCTTCAGGGTCAGTATGTCTCAGAGAGAACATGAGAAAGAAACAGAGAGTGAAAGCAGAGACGTTTGAGGTCTGAGGAGCTGTTAGAACAGTTTTTTTTTCTGGGAGGAGATGTTTCGAGAAGGTCAGCGGCAGATCTGAAGCTCTGAATGGAGGGCTAGTGTTTGCAGTTACTTTACAGGCGCGAGGAGAGGGTCCCTAATGAGGGAACACTCAGTCACACTGCTGATTCTGCAGCCAGTGCAACAAATAAATGAGCAGATTCAGCCACGAACCTACAAATGTGTGTGTGTGTGTGTGTGTGTGTTTTAGTGCTAGATCTGTTTCAATCTTGAACAGTGTGTTCTGTGGCAGATGTTTTAAGTGAACGGTACCATCTCATTCCTCACATTTGCTTCGCGTGGAAATGAAAGGCGTTCCGTTGAAGCAGAAAGATCTGAGTAGTTTTGTTGAATTGGAAGGAACATTTTGCTCCTGTTTCCACTTGGTATTAACATGCACTTTTATTAGGGCTCTTTGATTAAAAGAGGAACTATTGTGCCTCTTTTTACAAGATGTAAAATAAAAGTCCCTAAAGTGTGAAGTTTCAGCTCAAAATACCACACAAATAATGTTTTATAACTGTTTGAAACTGCCCCTTTTAGGCTATGATTCATATGTGTTGTTTTGGTGACTGTCGCTTTAAATTCAAATGAGATTGTGCTCTTTTCAAAAGTGGGCGGAGCTACAGATGCCTTTGTGTCAGCATAGTGGCAGATTCAAAAACAAGACTAACGTAATCTTGAAATTAATCTAGATTAAAATGGCTCATTTGAATTCTGCCGAAGGCATTCAGAATATGTGTGCTACCCAAATAATAAGTCTTTGAGAACGGGTTTCTCAAGCCAGGTGGCGCATTAGACCAGGGCAGCTGGTATTTTTTTGGGCATGCCTGTTAACAACCGGGACTTGCACCGGGAGAAGAGCAGCGCGTCTGGGTCCAGCAGGAGCGGTGTGTGAGGCGCGCGGGTGTGGTTTTCTGCGCACATGCAGAGATGCGTCAGTTTGCTTTTTGATTAAACTACACTGCTTTCACCAGCGTTGGTTCGGTTGCACATAGAGAATAGTGTCTTTATTCTGGGATTACCCCTCTTAGTACATACACTTGCATATGAAGTAAATCATATCTCAAAACATTTACTGGGGCACTGGCGATTTTTACTGGGGCACGTGCCCCAGTAAATTGGGTCTAGCGACGCCCCTGGTCCAGCCCAATCTAGTGTCAAAAATATCGAGTAACTATTATGCCCCTTTTTACAATAAGTCCCTGATGTCCCTGGAGTGTGTATGTGAAGTTTCAGCTCAAAATACTTTTTTATAACTCTTTCAAACTGACCCTTTTAGGCTTTGATCATATTTGTGCCATTTTAGCGACTGTCGCTTTAAATTCAAATGAGCTTGTGCTCTTTTCAAAGCAGGGCGGAGCCACAGATACCTATGTGTCAGCATAGTGACAGATTTAAAGACAGGACTGACTTCCTATGCTGATGAGGGAGAGATTGTCACTAGTGGGCGGGGCTTCTCCCTCTGATGACCCGTACAAATGGAGAATGTCAATCAGAGTGTTTCTGCAGACTGTTTTTATGAAGTGCGATTAAAAATAAATAAATTAATACATTTTGACCATTAGAAGCTGATTAAATTCACAGACAATTGCCACACAACTGTGCTTAAACCCCTTGTAAAAGTGATTTTTGCATGATAGGACCTCTTTAAAACAATGTGATTCACCTCATAGCAGGTTTATTTGGTCACTAAACCTAAATGTGTTTTAGTGAATGGATTCAAAAGCTTAAAGTCCCTTGGACAGCGTAAAGTCTTCTAAATGGCAGCAGCAGAGCTTCGTTCAGATAATTAATCAGATTGATTTACGGATGAGCCGGAGCTGTGTTATTCTTGTACTACTGTGTGGTTAACTTTGTCCTGTGAGGTGTCCGTGTGCCGAACTGACCTACATGAAGTGAAATAAGTCCTCCTGTGTGTCGTGTGTGTGCGAGCGCGCGCGTGTCGTGTATGTGTGTTTACGCTGGATTAGTGAACAGGCTGATTCTGTACTAGATTAGACTCTTAGTGTGCTGTTCCTATAGCGGTGACAGATGTGAGGAGGATTCTGCTGCTCAGGTATTTAGCTGCCTGCTTCAAATGGGATTGTTGCCGCCGGGAAACTCCATAATGCTTTACCGCTGTAATTCAGTGATACGTTCAGATGTATCATGAGCGTTAAAACAGTAAATGATGCAACAGAAGGAAATGGGACCACGTCAGAATGGGGAAGATGCAGCATCTTCATATTTGTTATGAATTGCTCACCGTGTTGCTTTACAAATCACATTTGAGCTTTGCTTTAGACATTAAGCTTAAAGGGATAGTTCACCCAAAAATGTACTTATCATTGTCACAAACCTATTTCAGTTTCTTTCTTCTGTTAAACACAAAAGAAGATAGTTTGAAGAATGCTGGAAGCCTGTAACCATGTTTTTTTACTACTATGGAAGTCATGCTTACATGTTTTCAGCTTTATTCAGAATATCGTCTTTTGTGTTTAACAGATGAAGAAACTCATAGGTTTGAAACCACTTGAGGGTGAGTAAATGATCAGTATATTTTCATTTTTGGGTGAACTATCCCTTTAACAGTTCACATGCTAGGTGACTTTTATTATTTTACAAGCTAGTACCACTTTGCATGAAGTATAGGGAAAATATCTGTCAAAACCAAAAAATTCTGGATGAATTTGACCAAAACACAAAACCGAAAATGCTTGTTAAATAATTATTTATTATTATTTTTATTAAATTATAATATGTAATTATGTAACACTTAAATGTAACTCACTTATTCATTCATTTTTTTTCGGCGTAGTCTATATTTCAGAGTTCGCCACAGCGGAATGAACCACCAACTATTCCAGCATACAGTTGCAATCAGAATTATTCAACCCCCTGATTTATTAGCCCCCCTGTTTTTTTTTTCCCCATTTTCTGTTTAACGGAGAGAAAAAAAAATTCAACACATTTCTAAACATAATAGTTTTAATAACTCATCTCTAATAACTGATTTATTTTATTTTTGCCATAATGACAGTAAATAATATTTTACTAGATATTTATCAAGACACTTCTATACAGCTTAAAGTGACATTTAAAGGCTTAACTAGGTTAGTTAGGTTAACTAGGCAGGTTAGGGCAATTAGGCAAGTTATTGTATAATGATGGTTTGTTCTGTAGACTATTGAAAAAATAAATAGCTTAAAGGGGCTAATAATTTTGACCTTAAAGGTGCAGTATGTAAGTTTGACACCCAGTGGTTGAACTAGGTATTGCACTCCTGGATCATAATAAAAGTACGCTGGGATGCCAGATTGTGTACAGGAGCGAGTGATTTAAACTGTGTTCTAAATAAAAGCAACGACACGCGATAGAGGGAATATTTTCCATATTAAAAGGAGTTTTTGTCCTAACCAACACCTCGAATTGATATATTAGAAATGGCTTCTATTTCTCACAGCTAAACAACAGAAACCTATGACAGCTAGATCACCTCAGGTAAATCTCGTGTGCTTTATTCTGTGCTAAATGCTAACAATGCGAGTTTGAATGCATTTTACATGGCATTTGTTGCCATATACTGAAAGCAGAAAGTTCACCTCAGATCTTGAAAATACAATAAACCGTCTGAAATTGAACTTTAGAACTAAACACATATGAGTGATTCAGCATCTACATTGATGTTAAAGTGGGTTAACATGTATTAAATAGATTCTAAACCTTACCGTTTCGTGAGCGAGTGCAAATTCTGTGCTTCTGAAAGGCTGCCGTGTTTCGTCTGGTGCAAACAGCCAAATAGCTGATCACTGCCTCTCTCGTCACAGCGTGTTGTTAGGACACGCGGTTACAATGTAACCTGCTCACCTAATGTTTACGTTCGTAATATTTATGTAATTTGCTAATTAATAACCTCATGTGGAACTGCATCTGTCTCCCATACTGTTCTTTTTGGTCACGGACGCATGCTTTCAGAGTCTTTCTGAATGAATGAATGAAATGCCCTGTTTTCCAACAAGGCAACCCAGGGTGCTGACATATAATTGGCTAAACTGGCATCGTGCATATGAAATTTATGTAAACAAAGACAGCGTTCCGGCACGGAAAACCCATTTTCAAAGCAGAATATCTGACTTCAGCATTGTTTTTCAGTTAAACAAGTATGTTAACTTGGGATGTTTCTTAAATATCTGCACACATATTATGGTATTTTTATGCTTTAGAAGAGTCAAAAACTTACATACAGCACCTTTAAAATGGGTTTTAAAAAATTAAAAACTGCTTTTATTCTAGCCGAAATAAAACAAAAAAGACTTTCTCTAGAAGAAAAAGTATTATCAGACATACTGTGAACATTTCCTTGCTCTGTTAAACATCATTTGGGAAATATTTAAAAAAGAAAAAAAAATTCAAAGAGGGTTCAATAATTCTGATTGCAACTGTATGTTTTACGCAGCGCATGCCCTTCCAGCTGCAACCCATACATACTCTCATTCACACACACTAATACTGGACACTACAGCTAAATTCACCAATTGCGAATGTCTTTGGACTGTGGGGGAAACCGGAGCACCTGGAGGAAACCCATGCCAACAGAGGGAGAACATGCAAACTCCACACAGAAATGCCAACTTACTGCATTACTTTACACACAATGACACGTTTACTTTACAAACAGCCTTAGGCCCCGTTTACACTAATGCGTTTTCGTTTTGAAACGGCGTTTTAGATCAAAAACGATCCGCGTCCACACTAGTGTTTCTAAACTTATCTCCGTCCACACTACTCCACCAAAAACGTATATCACGTGACCATTCGCGCACTCTGGGCATGCGCGTTCAAATATAAACAGGAAGCATGTGTCTCGCTCGGTATTTGGTGATTGTTAGTCAACAAACGCTGGTTGAACGATGAACGCGAGCGATTAGCGAGTGCTCGAACAATAGCTTGCCTCTTGCGAATATATGCAGCTGCTGTAGTAAAAATGGCAGAGTTTAACTGCACAATGGCGCCTAAAACGGACAATAGTGCAAACAACGCTCCCATTTCTGCGTCATTGTTGTTGTTTACAATGAAGGCTGGTCTGCCTTCTTCCAGTAGCGTTATAGTCATGTGATAGGGGCTTGACGAATAAGGGAAGGATACGCAATGACCCAAAAGCCCCAATCAGGTAGCGAATCTCAGCAGCCACGCCTCCGTTTTCAGATGTCTCCGTTTTCCCCCATCCACACTGAGACGGAGCAGCAGCGTTTTAGAATGGAAAATGACCTCTCCAGCGTTTTCAAAACGCTCCGTTTTTTGGGGCTCGAAAACTCCGGCGTAGTGTGGACGGATGGCGTAACCGTAGCAAAACTTATGTGTTTTAAAACGAAAACGCATTAGTGTAAACGGGGCCTTACTTTAGCTTATGCTCTAACTCTCTTTTACATACTAGTTTGCTGTAGACTTTTATACATATCTCATTCATTTAGACTCAATATTACTTAAAACTGGCATGAAACGGACATTAAGATTGACCTTTTTACCCATATCATGATGTACATCCAATTGAAATAGTCCTGAAATGAGAAAAAAAATGTATTCAATTCATATTTATTTCTATAGCGCTTTTACAATGTAGATTGTGTCAAAGCAGCTTAACATAGAAGATCTAGTAAATTGAAACTGCGTCAGTCCAGTGTTCAGAGTTGAAGTTCAGTTTAGTTCAGTTCAGTGTGGTTTAATTTTCACTGCTGAAAGTCCAAACACTGAAGAGCAAATCCATTGCGCAGCTCCACAAAACCCACACCAAGCAAGCCAGTGGCGAGAAACAAACTTCACCAATTGACGAAAGTGAAGAAAAAAAAACCTTGAGAGAAACCAGATTTTAAAAATGTATGATTTTGGATGATTGGAAGATGGGCGTTACTAACAAAACAGAGGAAGACTGAGGAATGGATAAAAGCAGGGCAGAAATGGGACACACTCTGATTGACCCACCCTAAAGTACTGACAGCTTCGCCCTAATGGCCTTCCATGTAACCAGAAGTAAAGAAAAGTCGATTCAAGGAGAAGGGAAGGTTATTGTATTTAATTAAAGATTATGAGGGCAAATTAATTTTTACAAAATAGTGAAGTGCACAGATACATTGTTTATAAACAATATACATCTAAAAATATGAAGAGAAAATTTTGATAACATGCCAACTTTAGCTCATCATACAGTTGTGTTCAAAATTATTCAACCCCCTGAATTATTAGCCCCCGTTTATTTTTTTCCCCAATTTCTGTTTAACGGAGAGAAAAAATTTTCAACACATTTCTAAACATAATAGTTTTAATAACTCATTTCTAATAACTGATTTATTTTATCTTTGTCATGATGACAGTAAATAATATTTGACTAGATATTTTTCAAGACACTTCTATACAGCTTAAAGTGACATTTAAAGGCTTAACTAGGTTAATTAGGTTAACTAGGCAGGTTAGGGCAATTAGGCAAGTTATTGTATAATGATGGTTTGTTCTGTAGACTATCGAAAAAATATAGCTTAAAGGGGCTAATAATTTCGACCTTAAAATGGGTTTTAAAAAATTAAAAACTTCTTTTATTCTAGCCGAAATAAAACAAATAAGACATTTTCCTGAAGAAAGAACATTATCAGACATACTGTGAAAATTTCCTTGCTCTGTTAAACATCATTTGGGAAATATTTAAAAAAGGAAAAAAAATCAAAGGGGGTTGAATAATTCTGATTGCAACTGTAAGCAAGTTTACATGCTACCTCATTATTACTCTATTGTATACTAGATCTGTGGTCCCCAACCTTTTTATCACCACGGACCGGTCAATGAGGGGGGTGGTGGGGGCAGTGGTTCATAGGTTGCTAGAGACCATCAAGCGTTTTCTCAGAGGATGACAAGCTGACAAAACATTCCTGTCACTCTGATACAAGTTTTATTTATGATGAAAATTACAAAGCAATGCAGTGTTTGGGTGTTCTGTGATAATTAGTCTACTAAAATGTGTAACTATATTCCATACAAGCTGAAGCTGACCGTCAGTTCTTGTCACGTGACTCGCAGTGCGCCCCCGGCATTTATTCAACTGTGTGTGTCTGGAAGGCGCGAGCCATGCACCTCCATTGGAAAAAACGAACTTGCGCAAACTCTAAAAAAGATGTAATATGTGAGCGCCCCCTAAAAGGCGCCGTCATTTGCGATCTTCAGCAGTTGATCTTCTTGCACAGACATGCTAGATTCACCTGATTTGTTGACAAATGGGTTGCAGATTTATTTCTTGGCAGTTCGCGGGCAAAGAAACTTTCCAAAGACGTCTGTTTCTTACTCATTTTGCTGCTTGTGGGTTAAATTTGGGCGCTCAACTGACCAAGATATAAGCAAGAGCATACGGTCATTTTTCAAAATAAAAGATTTTTCAAAATAAAAGATCGTTCAGACTCAGATAATAAATAAAACGAAAATAATAAATGATTTCTTGTGCGGCCCGGTACCAATTGATGGTGGTTGAGGACAACTGTACTAGATACACTAATACAAATGTTATTTCACACATTAATGAGGCGAGTTTTTAAGATTAAATTTGTGCCTTATTCTAATTTATAATGTTTTAATTTTATTAAATATATTATTATTATTATTATTATTATTATTACTATTATTATTACTAAATTATTTTACCAGGAAATATTTTTAAAAGTATATGGTAGGCGTCACGATGGCGCAGTGGGTAGCACAATCGCCTAACAGCAAGAAGGTTGCTGGTTCGAGCCTGGGTTGGGTCACTTGGCATTTCTGTGTAGAATTTGCATGTTCTCCCTGTGTTGCTGTGAGGTTCTTCTGGGTGCTCCGGTTTCCCCCACAAATCCAAAAACATGCACTATAGGTGAACTGAATAATCTAAAGCCTAATCTAGCCATAGTGAATGAGTGTGTATGGGTGTTTTCCAGTGTTGGGTTGCGGCTGGAAAGGCATTCGCTGCATAAAACATATGCTGGATAAGTTGGCGGTTCATACCGCTGTGGTAACCCCTGATTAATAAAGGGACTAAGCCGAAAAGAAAATGAATGAAAAGTATATGACAGATGGCTGTTATTCTACACACTACAGTGTACCTCCTTGCATTATTTTATAGAAACATTCACCACATTACAGTACAAACCACCATATATTCATACTACATTTCTTATATTTTAGAGGACTAAATCTGAAACACCCGAACAAGAGAAGTTTCAGTTGGAGGCCTCAATAGTTACGCCTTTTTTTCACAATAATACATTATGCTATTTGATACGATATCCAAAGACAGCTCATTAGTCGAAGCGTGTATCAGCTTGTTGCTCGCCTGATGACCAGACAGTGGTGATAGTTCTTTCATGTCAGCTTCATGCGAGGAACATTTCCATATGTTCGCAGGTTTTTGGCAGTGCACACTGTAGGCTGCTTAATTTGCTTTGAACAGAACCCAGCCTCCCCTCAGCAGCGCTAACGGTTTAACACGGCGCCTGTGGGCCACACGCTGAAAGCTTCCAGCCAAACGCAACCCTTCGGTGGCTTCATTATTGATCCTGATGAACAACCGGGGCTCGCAGTCAAAACCACCGCAGTTTGTTCATTACAAATCAGCAAATTACAAACAAAATAAAATACAAATTGGCCTCTTCTGGAATGCAAGTGAATGTCTTCATCTGTAGGATCCTTTATTCTCTGGATTCGAGAGTTTTATTGGTGCGTTTGCAAGTAAAACGATAAAAAAATTCAAGCAATATCTGAGCCGTACAATAGAGTACTATGTCACTTTGTACACCAATTTGTTAGCATTAAGTTAGGGTTCGAATTTTATTCGTTTTTTACATTTGAAAAGGAGTTTTGAGCAAGCGGCAACTAGGGCTGGGCGATATGGGCAACTAACTATATTTCGGTATTTTTAGGAGGAATGACGGTGTACAATTTATATCCGGTGTTTTCCCATAAATGGTTACATGAGAGTTAAAGCCTTTATTAAATCTTCATTATACAGTTTTTGAGCAAAATATAATTCAAACACAGAGATTTCCCTCCCTCTTATTATCATCATTATAATTATCATTCTTATATTGTTATTGTTGAAAGAGTAGCTAACAGCGAGATATTAAAATACAAAAAAGAAATGTTTGGTAGACAAATGCATGTTTTTTTTTATTTTACTTTTTTTTTAAGTTTTAAAGGGCCATGAAACCCCCCTGTCTCAGCAGGGTGTTGTCACACCTCTAGTTTGAAAAAAGTCAGGAAAGTTGGGCGTGTCCAGCTCTGGGAGTGTGGGAGTGTCGGGGGAGGGAAAGAGGGTAA
Source organism: Danio kyathit (assembly GCA_903798195.1). NCBI lineage: Eukaryota > Metazoa > Chordata > Actinopteri > Cypriniformes > Danionidae > Danio > Danio kyathit. The sequence goes on from CAIGQS010000061.1 coordinate 131,898, forward strand.
GATTTGCATAGAAGGGAGTTTCCATTTGGGCACGCGCTAAGTTTCACAGGCAAAAGAAACACAGAGGCTGATTTGATACCGCACGGCGAATGGGAGAAAAAAAAAAATCCTCCGCATTTCTCTGTAACTTATGTACTCGGTACGTAGCGTCAGAAAGCCGTGTGTGTATAGACTATCCTGTCACAAAATGCGGCGAAAATCCTGCACGACGGGAATAGTTTGTGTTTACATGTTTACACTCGGAGAGCAGCATTAGCGGATCTTTCAGTCTATAATATTGTACTGTAATATTGCAGTGATATTAACATACTGTAAACTTAGTAACTAAATCATTACGACAATCACGACAAACTTTGCAATCTGGGTTAAACAAAGAACACTGCACACACTTACCTAATCTGTAGCGACAGGACAATCAAACTGGAGCTGTGTCTTTTTATTAAAAGGAGACGAGCGGCAAATCCGGATTTCACCATTTCCAGATGCGAAAAACTCTCGGGTAAAAATGTTCCTTACAAACGCGTTTCTGTCGCGTGTCGCGTGCACTGTAATCCACATGAGAGTCCAGCTGCTCTCTCATAGAGGGAAAATGAAAACAAAACCTTGTTGCAGCACACCGGCGACCCATGTCTCCAAATTCTTGTTCTTTCACTTGTTTTAGCAACACAATGTGGCGTCTCTCTGCCGTCTGAACAGTGTAAACAGGTAAACAGTCTCCGGAGCTATCATGCATATTAATGAAGTTTCACGTCATACACAATAGAGCGCGCTGATTGGTTTGAAGCACGTCTTCTCATGAATTAATGCCGCACACTCAGATACGTCAGAATGTGCTCGAAAAGACAGAGAGCCACTCTCCTGGCTGGATTTACACCTAAGTATCTCATGGCCGTGACGCAGCTTCAAAAATTCGTTTCAAACCGGAAGAACGAATTTGCTCAAAATAACGCAAAAACAACCAATTTTCACTTTTTAGTGCAATATATGTGTCCTAATAGAGTTTATAGCAGCGTGGGACACATATATGACTGTCAACAGCTCAAAAATAGTGTTTTGGTGTTTCGTGACCCTTTAATAATTGTTTAAACCACCAACCATTTGTACACTAGGCAGGCACACACACAAATCAAATCACGTCTTCCAGTTAAGTGGCTAAACTAAATAAATCAATTAAACAGAGTAAATAAATACAATGATTAGAATATAATCGGAATTGAAGTCAATATGCAATAACAAACTAGAACGCAGAGCTAAATGTGTTATAACGTAAATGTAAAGAAGAGGCCGTCGCGTAATAAATACTGAACTTATAATGAGTGAATATAAGGTGGTTTCACTTTCAAAATGCAGTATAAATTTGTCCCATTTTGGCGTTTTTAATCCTTTTGAACACATTCAGGTGCTGCTTGTCAATTTGACAAGGCTTCTTCGTTCGTTCTTGCTGTCAATTGCGGAAGAAATGATCGTTAAAAGGTTTCTGATAAACCGCTGTGAAAGCTGCAGGCGATGTGTGACGCACGTGCTCGCAAGGGCGAGTCAGATTTGTCCGGGGAGTCAGATTTTGATACAACACCGGCACTGCATGTTCCTCCATGTCGCGTGCAGTAATGGGTCGTTCTTGAACGATTCGTTCATTTTTAACAAATCTTTTGTACGAGTCATGAAGTGAATCATTCATTTGCACATGCGCTCAGTTGTGCAAGTGGAGCTTGCGTGCTACCTTGGTGTGGTCTGTTTTGCGCAGAATGCGCATGTGTGGCCTCAAACCATATCGATATGAAAGATATTGGATAATCTTGCATCGTGTTGGGGAATCATATCGATATATCCCCAGAACTCGATATATAACGCCCAGCTCTAGTGGCAACCTCCCGCTCCCCCTTGTGAAGCAAATACGGAAGTAACTGAAACTGCAATTCATCAAAATTCCGCTAGTCCTGGCTCCATAATAGAGCAAATTTCTATTGAGCCCACTGTTAAAATGGCCAACTTTACAGCAGAAAAAAGGTGTTTACAGCCTGGAACAAAGAAAGATTTTGGTTCATATAGCTAATATTACCCTTCATGACAACTGTGAGGGGGGTGAATTTTTTTTTAAACTCATCCGTTTCGTTTATATTAAGTCTGCATAATTAAGGGCGTGGTCACTTGAGTGACAGCTAGGTCTCGCTGGTTGCCGTCACTTCACTTCAGCTGATTCCAGCTGATTAGCCACTGAACTTGGTATATACATCGTATTTTTGTTTTGTTTTATGTGGCTTTCCACAGTCAACTGCCTTTTAGAATTATTTCCTACAATTATCAGATGATATGGCATGTTGTGTGCACTTAATTGTGCTCACTAACCATTCACGTGGCCTCCATTTCCCAGGTGAGTGAAATTATATACTTATATACCATCTCTATAAATGTATTTGTTTTATTTAAGATCATTTATAATGTACTTTAGACCTATAATGTACTCCAGACTCTGACAGATTGATTAGCTGTAGGCTCTAGAACAGTCATCTGAAGCGTTGTCATACAGTGTTATGCCTGGATTTCATAATTAGCCTTGCATTTATTAGCATAGACTATTATTTGAAGTGTTTGGAAGTAATTCTCATTTTCCTCCTGTAGAAAAACATCATAAGTACAGTGGCTTAATGTATTACAACAGTGTTTTTAAAGGACTAAACACTTTATTGATATAGTAAACAATCAAGCACATGTGGTCAGAACACAAATGAGCCGCAGGTAATGAAGTATTAAGCGGTTCTCCCAAAGAAAAGTCTGTCTAAGCAAAATGCCAGCAGGCGTCTGCAGCTCCGCTCACGCTCCGCCTCTTTGCCCTTGTTTGGTATCCCCCGGTCGGTGCGATGACGCGTGAACAAAATGGCGACGGTTGGCCACGCCCACTTATAGCTTCTTTTGCTTTCTTCAGAAACCTATGGGTGACGTCACGGATACTACGTCCATATCTTTTACAGTCTATGGTTTTGAGAAGTGTTTTGACATTGTTTTTAAGCCAAAATAAAAAAAAAAATTGGAAAATCCTAGGAAAACGGAAGGGTTGACGGGTTTGGGTTTACATTGGATTTCTTGATTTAATACCCATAGTATTTTCCTATATGCTTTTCGATTATAGCAAATAATAAGCTGTGTGTTCAAACATAGTTCATTCAAGGTTATTGCACACTGAATCCAAAATTTCATCTCTAATTTTTGCACAATAAAAAAAATCATTTCCACCTCACATTGTGTCAATCGTATTGACACACTGCCTCCGAAATGTTCGTCTGTCATAAATAGAATCAAATCGGGTTCGGTTTTTTTTTGTTTTTTGCATCTGAAAATGAGTTTTGAGAGGTGTTTTGACAATTCAGGGCCGTCATTCAATCGAAAGGTGTTTGCACATGTCTGTGTCTCTTTACCTTAGACAAGCTGGTTTCTGTTGGTTGATGGTTCACGGTCTTTTTAATATGAGTTTCTAGAATCGCTGCCACGGGTATCCTGAAGTTAACTTTGAATGGGTCAGGATAATGCCACAGCTTTGATAAGGAGGTGAAACTCTCCTTCCTCTCTCCTCAGTATAAGGATGGGATGGACCCAATATTCCCCTTTACTTTTGCTTTTGTTAAGCAGGAAGAAAACAACAAAATCATCTTCATTACACGAAGACTCCATTTTGTATTGTTATTGTCATCTGACTTGATGTGCAAGGTTTGTGTGCATGACAATTGTTTTGTATTTGAATATGAAAAAAATGCATACGAATATTTCAAAACCTTAAAACGTTTTTTGTCTATCGAGATAATCTTCACAAAATAATATAATGTTCATGACTTTTTAATCCTAAATACAGGTGCAACTAGCCTTACTGTAAGTTCACACCGAAAGCAGCGAGAGCGTCAAAGGTCGCTCTGGCCGCCCTGGCGACAACGCTGTCTGCCTTGAGCTCCGGCGGCGAGAGCATCAAAATTCGCTACACATTGATCTCGTATTTAAAGGAGCCGTTACTGCATATCATATCATTTACACTCCCGCATAAAACAAGCTTTCTAGCTTGAAGGTGTTGCACACTTATCAAATTCACTTAACTACGGAAGATCTAGTTGCATGTGGTGTGGCTTTGCTCCACGATGTGTCCATATGCCTGAAATATTCTAAAGCAGCAATACTGTTTTGTATTGTGGCATATAATTCCCGCTTTTTTTTTTTTTAAAGAAAAAAAAAATATATATATAACATTGATGCACATCAGTAACTCGCCAGTAACTTTTTAAATGTACGTTCCAGTAAGAAAACATTGCAAATAATTGGAAATCCAGCGACCGCAATAATCAAACCCTTGGGAACAACTGTGGTCGGAACCAAAGTTCACAGTAACTGTGTTCTCTGGACTCCTCTCAAGCGGTGGACTTCTACATACTGATTGCTTGCCGCTGAACCGCGTCACAGCTCATTACCACAAAGTTGACTTGATTTCAACTCTCCTCGACGCTCACACCGTGCTGCTCCTTGCCGCTTATCGCCGCCGGCTCCCATTGAAAATGAATGACTTCCGGCTACTTTGCCGCTCTCGCCGCTTTCGGTGTGAACGTACAGTTAGGGTGTTTTCACACCTGCCTTATTTAGTTCGGTTGAATCGCACTAGAGTTCGTTTTCCCTCTTGGTACGGTTCATTTGGGCAGATGTGAATGTAGCAATCATACTCAAGTGCGCACCAATAGCGGACCAAAAAAGGTGAAAAGGTGGTCTTGGTACGCTTTCAAACCCTGGAGCGGATCGTTTGTGGTGAGAACATGATCCGAACTAAAACAGACCCAACCGCAAAAAGTACTGCGCCTTTTTGGACTAATCCAGCTGCCGTAGGCCGATGCGCTGTGCATTATGGAATGTAGAGGAAAAATATTTGTTGACAGCGCTTTACCAAAAAAGAGAGAGAGGGGGAAAACATTACCTGATGGATTGTTGGTAATATTTCCGGAAGATGACCATGTTGCAGTTTAGCTAAATTAATTCACGCCTCCTCCTGAAGTGACGTACAATGCACCTTCGCCGTTTTCAATGCCTTAAAACATAGTTTTCCAGCCACAGCCGCGCTTCATTCTCGAAATGTATAGTTTGTCTAAAGTGATGTATACAAACTATATAGTATACTGTGAGCAGGGATACAATCAGCCAGCGCAGTCGTCCCTCCATAGTGAAAAGCAACATTTTGCGTCTGCCGGTTTGTTTATTTGTGGGAGTTCCATTGGCATTTTCCCCGCACGTGAATTCTGACCAATCGAAAAACAGTTTAGGAAATATGTTCAACAACATCTGGCCAATGAGTGATGTGGATTTTGTCACATGAATGCATTTTGGTTCTTTTCAACTGGTTCGGACCAAAACAATCAGTATGGTGTGAAAAGGACCCAAAGATGGCAGAAAATGCTACAATGTATAATTTATTGCCCTTGGTCCGGACCAAATAAGGGAACTACAGGTGTGAAAGCACCCTTAGGCTATCTGTTTGTTGAGTCTGACGTCAGGCGAAGCGGCTTCCAGATCCAAAAGCTCGATCAAACTCTATGGGGAGGCTCAATAAATCGTAATAATAAACGTTTACCAAGTGCTGTAATACTTTTGAAAATCAAGATCGCAATATATATAACTATGCCTATTATCAGATGGCCAGAAAATTTTAAATTTTTTATAAAATATTAATGTCTGTGATGTAGCAAGTGCAGATACTGTTGTGTACACTATGTTTTTTTTAAATAAAAACACTTTAATGTTTTATATGATTAAAAGGGGTCATAAACGAATATTTTCTCAATTCAACTGAGCAGCAGCTTGAACCCAGAAACAGGATTCCATACGTCACGACTTAACAGGTGAACAAACAAACTACATTAAGGTCTCTTGCTTTCTACATCACCACCACCGTGCTTCCAGTATCTTGTCAAGATTATTTTTGTAAACATGCTCCAATGATTTACCCTTATGTGAGTGTGAGGAGTACGAGTTCGCAATGTTTTTTAATGCCTTCGAAAATGCCTGTAGTCTTATTTAGCAACTTGTTAGCAACTGTGTTTTTTAAGAAAACTAACAGCTTAAAAATAATCCCGAGGGCTGTGTGACCTGATGTGTTTTATGCCGTAGAATAAAACGTGAAAGTATCTTTGGTTTGAGTTTACCACCATACCTGTCAACACTGGGATGTAAAAATAGGGGCACAGAGTTTATTACGTGAATTGACTGATTCTGAAGTTGCATAACAAGACCGACTATTAAGTATGGCTTTTATAGAACGGATGATATGTCGCCGTTTTCATAATCATTTCAAAGTGTTTTCAAAGCCAAAATAAATAAAAAACTAAAGCATAATTCTCTTGAACAGCTCTTGTCGCTATTTTACATTTGAGTGCGCCCCCTGGTGGTTCGGAGGAATAGGAGGGTTGGCTTTGTGGAGATGTTACCCCCTTTTTCATAGGAAGATTAAAACTGCGAGAGAACTATTTAAATGTGATGATAGAATGGTAAAATACAGGGGAATCTATTTGGAGGAAGGTATAGTTTATCACAGATGTTATTAACGTGATTAAACAAAAACCCCATTCAAAAAAAACCAATGGAAGTGCTAATACTTTAGCAACAATGCTAACTCGCTTCCGGGGTTTTTGCACACAAACTGACATCATAATCCCTACTTGTGAATATGCAAATGAACAAGAGACTACATTAATGTAATTTTGCATTCGGGAATTTGCTTACAAGATCATTCCTGTCTTTGCTATCATATAACTAGCTTGTCTGGGAGATGTTTTGTGTTTATGTGGGTGGGTGGAGATTTTCTTAATGGTGGTTATTCTTAAAGATTTGCGATTCCCTGAAGATCCATTTGAACTGAACTGAAAACTCTCTGATGTCAGCCTCACTAGTCTTTCAGTGCTAGAAGTAATCATCTGTGGCGTCAGGCTTCCTAATGCAAGTTGTATATTTTTTTATGATCATGCTGCATTGATGTTGTGTTACACGAACAGGAAACAGTCAGGCTCAATAGAAGTATTTCAGTGCTGTGTAGGTGGTTATGAAACCGTAATCAGAGTCACGACAGGTCGGTAGAGAATAGCATGACAGCAGTAGAAAAAAAAAAAGTGTAAACCTGGGACTAACTGGAGATGTAAGAAAACAGCGTGCCTTTTTACTGAATCCATTACAGAAAAATCATGAGTTCACGTGTAAAAATCACACATAAAATATATGAACAGTAGTTTTGGAACATTTTTAAATTAAGTGATTTTTACATTAAGCATGAGTGATATACACTCACCGGCCACTTTATTAGGTACACCTTACTAGTAGCGCCTTTTGGTTTCAGAACTGCCTTAATGCTTCGTGGCATAGATTCAACAAGGTACTGGAAATATTCCTCAGAGATTTTGGTCCATATTGACATGAAAGCATCACGCAGTTGCTGCAGATTTGTCAGCTCCACATTCATGATTTGAGTCTCCCGTTTCACCACATCCCAAAGGTGCTCTATTGGATTGAGATTTGGTGACTGTGGAGGCCATTTGAGTACAGTAAACTGTCATGTTCAAGAAACCAGTCTGAGATGATTCGCTTTAAGACATGGAAATAGCCAGCATTGTGGTCATAAGGGGATAGACATGGTCAGCAACAATACTCGCGTAGGCTGTGGCGTTGACATGATGCTCAATTGGTACTAATGGGCTCAATGTGTGCCAAATATCCCCCACACCATTACACCACCACCACCAGCAAGAGCCGTTGATACAAGGCAGGATGGATCCATGCTTTCATGTTGTTGATGCCAAATTCTGACCCGACCATCCGAATGTCGCAGCAGAAATCAAGATTATCAGACCAGGCAACGTTTTTCCAAACTTCTATTGTCCAATTTTGGTGAGCCTGTGCAAATTGTAGCCTCAGTTTCCTGTTCTTAGCTGACAGGAGTGGCACCCGGTGTGGTCTTCTGCCGCTGTAGCCCATCTGCCTCAAGGTTGGATGTATTGTGCGTTCAGAGATGCTCTTCTGCATACCTTGGTTGTAACGAGTGGTTATTTGAGTTACTGTTGCCTTTCTATCAGCTGGAACCAGTCTGGCCATTCTCCTCTGACCTCTGGCATCAACAAGGCATTTGCGTCCACAGAACTGCCGCTCACTGGATAGTTTCTCTCTGTAAACCCTAGAGATGGTTGAAAATCCCAGTAGATCAGCAATTTCTGAAATACTCAGAGCAGCCAGTCTGGCACCAACAACCATGCCACGTTTGAACTGCAGCAGATCGGCTTGACCATGTCTACATGCTTAAATGCATTGAGTTGCTGCAATATGGTTGGCTGATTAAAAATTTCCATTAATAAGCAGTTGGTCAGGTGTACCTAATAAAGTGGCCGGTAAGTGTGTATATTTTATCTTTAACATTTTTATAATTCTTTAAGGTCAAGAAGTTTCTGAGTTTGTGCTGTATTTCCTTCTACCCTGAGGCAAAATGTTTGCACTTTCTGGATTTGCTCAAATCTGCAGTAAGGATGTGTTTCTGTCACATATGCACACTTCAGTGAACCGACAGAAAGCAGGTCAGTGCATTTACATGCAGAGTGAAATGGGCGTAAGGTGAAAACAGTCTATCTGTGATGATCGTTTTATGCTTAACCTGTTTATGACTGTACTCTGAGAAAGGACAGCAGGTTAGTGTGTGCATTGTTGGTTTATTATGATTAATAATGTGCATTTAAAAGACCTATTATTTGATAAGGAAATCCCACAATGCACTATAATGTGCATTTAGATGGGAAATACCAAACAATAACTACATAATGGTTAAAGGGCCATGAAAACCCTTGTCTCAGCAGGGTGTTTTCACACCTCTTGTTTGAATAAAGTCAGGAAAGTGAGTGAGTCCTGTTTTGTTTAGATGGGAGTGGCGAAAGAAGGAAGGGATTGCATAAAAAGGGGAGTTTCATTACATGATTTTCAAAGCGGCAACACAAACACAGACGCAGGGAAGAGCTGTGTGGAAGTGAAGGATTTTCGGTCAATAATATTGTAGTGATATTACTGTAAAATTAGTAACTAAATCATTTTGACTAAGGTATGCCTTTAAAAACTGAAAGAATACTGCCCTACTGAAAAAAACAGCTTAAACCAGCCTAAGCTGGTTAGCTGGTTTTAGCTGGTTGACCAGCCTGGTTTTAGAGGGGTTTTGACCATTTCCAGGCTGGCTTCCAGTCATTTCCAGCCTGGTCTTAGCTGGTCAGGCTGAAAAATGACCAGCTAAAACCAGCTTGACCAGCCTGGTTTAAGCTGGAAATAGCTGGTTTTGGCTGGGCTTCCAGCCTGCCTAGGCTGGTCAAGCTGGTTTTACCTGGTCATCTTCCAGCCTGACCAGCTAAGACCAGGCTGGAAATGGCTGGAAACCAGCCTGGAATGGCCAAAACACCTCTAAAACCAGGCTGGTTGACCAACTAAAACCAGCTAACCAGCTTAGGCTGGTTTAAGCTGTTTTTTTATTATGGTTCTGACAATACTAACTAGTTTTGCCATCTGAATACACATAAAGAATGAACATTGATCAAACACTTACCAAATTCGTAGATACGGGACAATCAACACCAACTGGAACCGCTTCCTTTTTTAAAAGAAGACGAGCGGCAAATTCGGATTTCACCATTTCCAGATCCGAAAAGCTCTCAGATAAAAAATGTTCCTTACAAACATATTTTTGTCGCATGTTAGCAGACCACTGTAACCCACACATGTCCACACGCGATCTGTGCTTTCATTGTTGGAAAATGGAAACAAAACCTTCTTTGCAGCACATTTATAAATGCAACACTGACGACCCATGTCTCCAAACAATTCTTCTTCTTCTACTTGTTTGAATTACGGTTGGCAACACAACATGGCGTCTCTCTGAACACTGTAAAAGGTAAAAAGAGTCTTCAAAACTGTATCATGCATATTAATGAAGTTGCATCTCATTCACAATAGAGTGCGCTGATTGGTTCGAACCAAGTCTTAATTAATTAATGCATAGATGTGTTGAAAACTAAATGACGTCACTTTGTACTAGCCGGTTCAGACACCCAATCTCCACGCTGGAATTTACACAATGATCTTATCGCTGTGACATAGCTTAAAATTTTATTTTTAAATCGGTAGAGCGAATTTGCTCTAAACAACGCAAACACAGCCAATTTTCACTTGTTAGCTAAATATATGTGCACTAACAATGTTTTTAGCAACGTGGCACATATATATGACTGTCAACATATCAAAAAATTTTATTTGGTGTTTTGTGACCCTTTAAAGACTGATTGTTTTGTATGTGCTGTGTATGTAATTGTATCATTAGCTTAGCAACAACATGCTAACAACTTAAAGGGACAGTTTGCCCTCCAAAATTTGTATTTACTCACAGTTTATTTACCGTCAAGTGATTCCAAACCTTTGGGAGAATGTTGAATACCATAGTAGGAAAACCAAATACTATGGAAGTCAATGATTTCATGTTCAAAATAACTTCTTTTGTGTTTAACAGAAGAAAGAAGCTCGACTAGTTTGGATTAAGTGGAGGATGAGTACATGAACTTCCATTTTTGCACAAACTATGCCTTTAAAGATGATTTTCAGCAAGTCTTCTTTATTTTGTAGACATGTTTTGAAGCCGGCTTAATTGTAAGGAGAAGAAACCCATACCACAGCTAAGATGCTAAACTTTACAATGAGGGCAGTTAAGCATGAACAGCGCTGTTTGCTGAGTCAGGACGCTTCAGAATCTCTGTGTACAGATTTAAATGGTCAGCATGTCTTTTGGTCATTCTGCAGAGAGTGTTTCAGATTGGTCTCCTCGTCATTTAGTCTCACTCACAGATGCCATATGCTGGCTATTTTATGTGCGCACCTGCTGACTTCCTGTGAAGTGGATTTCTCTTTGAAAATTGCAGATAAATTCACACATATGCTTCCATCCTATCGTTTTATGTGAATCCTAGACGTGGAAGTGTGAACGCTCACTGGATTTGAAAGTGAAAAGGCTGGTTGGGACACAGAAACAGTCTTCAAACTTGCTGCTCAGCTGTGTTAGGTGCACCAGAGGTTTAGAGCGGTCATAAATATCTTATGATGGTGATGTAACCCTTGCAATGGATTCCAAGGCAAGTCCCTGAGCTCAGTTAGCACGAATGCTATTGTGTGTTAAAAGCCTTTGAAGTCAAACTGGCTGGGGTGAAAACAAAGGAGATCGAATCAAAAAGTGTCGATTCGTGCGGTTATGCCTTTGGCTCCTTCTAAATAATCTGACAGTTTTACATGTGCGTCTATAATGTGATGAAACATGCAGCTGACACTTTGGAAATGCAAAATAATTTCTGATAAATCAGTAAAACACTTAGTAAAACACTCTTTTACCCTTTCCAGTGAGCGGCGTTCAATAAATAAACTATTCACTGATGTTTCAGAGCCATTCTCTGCTTGCCAATGAAAATAAAATAGCGGAACGTTTGGTCAATACCATGCAGTGTAATTGTTTATTGATTTGGATGCCTTGAATTTCATATTTTATAACTCAGCGCTCTTTTTCTCTTTCTCTCTGTCTGTGCAGGTAACCGGTAGGATGGTGGCAGGGGAAGTGAGTGGGCACAGCTTCCTGGTGGCATGCTGGCAGCCCATTCTAATACTGATGCTGGGCACAGTGCTGTCTGGCTCTGCCACGGGCTGCCCATCGCGCTGTGAGTGCAATGTTCAAGAGCGCTCGGTCTTGTGCCACCGCAAGAAGCTGATGTCCGTTCCAGAGGGGATCCCGTCGGAAACACGACTCCTAGACCTCAGCAAGAATCGAATCAAAACCATAAACCCAGATGAGTTCTCTGCCTTCCCGCAACTGGAGGAGCTGGAGCTCAATGAAAACACCATCTCGACCATTGAGCCTGGCGCATTTAACAACCTCTATGGCCTGCAGACTCTCGGCCTTCGCAGCAACAAGCTAAAGCTCATCCAGCTGGGAGTGTTCACAGGCCTCAGTAACCTAACCAAGCTGGATATCAGTGAAAATAAGATCGTGATTCTGCTGGACTACATGTTCCAGGATCTGTACAACCTGCGCTCTTTGGAGGTCGGGGATAATGACCTTGTCTTTATATCCCACAGGGCTTTTCACGGCCTCAGCAGCCTGGAGCAACTCACGCTAGAGAAGTGCAACCTGACCTCTGTCCCAACAGAGGCCTTCACGCATCTGCACAGCTTGGTCACACTACGCTTGCGAAACCTCAACATCAACAGCATTAGAGACTACAGCTTTAAAAGGCTGTATCGTCTCAAAGTGCTGGAGATCGCCAACTGGCCCTACCTGGATACCATGACCACCAACTGCTTGTACGGATTGAATCTTACCTCCCTAACGATCACTAACGCAAACTTGACGTCAATTCCATACCTAGCCTTGCGGCACCTGGTTTATCTTCGTTTCCTCAACATGTCCTACAATCCCATCCAGATGATTGAGGGCAACCGGCTTCATGACCTGCTCAGACTGCAGGAGTTGTACCTTGTGGGCGGCCGACTGTCAGTGATCGAGCCCTACTCTTTCAGAGGACTCAACTACCTAAAAGTCCTCAATGTCTCCAGCAACTTCCTTACCACCTTGGAGGAGTCTGTGTTTCATTCGGTGGGGAACCTGGAGACACTTGCATTGCACGACAACCCATTGGCTTGTGATTGCCGTTTGCTTTGGGTTTTCCGCCGCCGCTGGAGGCTCAATTTCAACCGACAGCAACCAACGTGCTCCTCACCTGAGTTCGTTCAGGGAAAAGAGTTCAAGGACTTTCCTGACGTACTTCAGCCTAATTACTTTACATGTCGCAAGTCTAGGATCCGAGATCGAAAGCCACAGCAGAAGTTTGTCGATGAAGGCACCACTGTCCACTTTGTCTGCCAAGCAGACGGAGACCCTACACCAGTGATCATGTGGCTTTCCCCACAAAAGCAGTTCATCACTATGAAGACGATAGGTCGGCTTACTGTTTTCCCAGATGGTACCCTAGAGGTACGATATGCTCAGATTCAGGATAATGGCACGTATGGCTGCATCGCTAGTAATGCCGGTGGAAACGACACCGCTTTAGCCCACCTACATGTTCACAGTTACTCACCAGACTGGCCCAATCAACCCAACAAAACCTTGGCGTTCATCTCCAACCAACCCAACGACAACAACATCAACGAAACTAGAGCAACAGTCCCGTTTCCATTCGATATAAAGACGCTAATCATCGCCACCACCATGGGCTTCATCTCTTTTTTGGGTGTGGTTCTGTTCTGCCTTGTTCTGCTCTTTCTTTGGAGCAGAGGCAAAGGCAACAGCAAACACAATATTGAGATTGAGTATGTCCCACGCAAATCGGACGCTGGGATGAGCAGCAGCGGCGCCGATGCCCCTCGGAAATTTAACATGAAAATGATATAATCCAACCAGGGAGTTCAAAAGACCCTTCTCATAAAGACTCGTAAAGACAAAAGCAAGAGATTCCCTGCCTGAACAACCTCTGGCTCTGATGAGCTCCCCATAGAGGAGGGGTTTTTCTCCCCCCTTTCTAAAGACGGATGTGCGGCACAGGGGAGGGTGGTTGGTGCTTTTGTTCAATATTGAACATGAGAGGGGGAAAATGTCCTCATGCGCACTCCTCTGTGATGGCCGCTTAAACTCAGCCTACGGGGACCAATATCTTTGAGAGAGGATTTTGTTTTAAAACACTTAAGTTCCTGTGGATTTTTATGGGCCAAAAAAAACGTGGAAAAAAAAAGGAAAACCGAACCTCCAAAATGTTTTGTGTCAACCTTCAGAATGCAAAGGCAGAGCATCCTTCTCCCTGCAGTCCTGCTGCCTGTATCCTCTTTGTTTAACCCATTGGTTTCTTGTTTTGTACTAAAATGAATAGTTTTATGAGAGAATAACAGTAGACAAAATAAATCAGGGGTGAAAAGCACATTTAACAAGCCTAACTGCTGAATTTGCCCAAATTTGTTTTCTACATTTTGTCTTAACAACAGAATGTAGAATATAATAGATTGCATTTCCATTCCTGTCACAGAAAAATGTGTGTATAGCGCAACTTTCACCACACATTGTTTTCTTTGCATCTGTATTCTGCTGTTAGGTTCTAATTTTGCTTTCAGATGCGGATATCTGTGGGATTAACGAAGGGAATTTTATGACTCAAGCATCTGGATAAACAAGTTACAGGTTGGATTAATGCCTAGGCAAGTGAAAGCACCAGTAATTATGTGACTTTTGTTGTGTGTTTTGCTTTAATTTTATGTAGCGATGATCATTTTAGCCTACGGCAAGCATTTCTGTCGTGCCTGGTCAGGTTTAAACCCATTTAATGGCACTACAGCTTCACATTTTTATATAACAACCCATTCCGAGTTGTTGTTTTTTTTTTGACTCAGAAGCCAAACCAAGAATGTATAGCTCTATCTCCGAGTGCGTAGGTGCGAGAGTGAGCGAGTTTGCAACAGAATCAATCATTTCATCAAAAGGTGAGAGTGTTAATATGCTCGACAGCACTCAATCACCTTCACCTGCTGGGTCTCACACCTGTCTCATGCTCTCAGATCCGTCTCTCAGTTCTTAAACCTGTCTCATGCTCTCAAACCTGTCTGATGGTCTCAGTCTTGGACCTGTCTTTGGATCACAGATCTATTTTCTTAACATTTTATGAAGCGTTGGTCCCCAAAGAAACTCTCCAGCACATCTAAAGGCACAGATGTTGCTGGATTTATGGCATTCAACATTTAATCTATCAAACATACTAGTATCTACTTTCATGCTAGTAGTACTTATTTTATAGATCTAGTATCTTTTATTTAGATATTAGGGCTTATTCATTGGCTACCAATTATTGCTTATCATTTTGGCTTTAGTGTGATCCTTTTTAAAAGATACTAGTACTTTTTTAATAGATACTAATGCTTAATAGTGACAAGTATCTATTTTATAATTAGTAGTAACACATTATTGACATTGACTTCTATGTTGAACTGTATATCAAATATCAACCATTCAGTTTTAACTACTATGTAGTAATAGTAATAAACCAGCAAGCAGTTTGTTGTGTTTAAAACAAGTCTAATAGATGTCTAATAGACATCTTAACATAGACGTCTTAGCTAAATTAAAGCTAAAATAAGGCTAAATTTGGGCTGTCAGTGAAAATACCAAAACTAGACTAGTCATCAAATAGGCAGGATTGGAGGACTACATGTAAAGTTTGTCTCATTTTAGTCTAGTTTTGGGCTGTTCTTAGACATCTATTAGATTTTCACTGACAGCCAAAGTTTAGCCTGGTTTTAGCCAAGATGTCTGTGTTTAGATGTTTAATAAGTGCTAAATTACTTGGTGAGAGATAGTAAATTTTTTAATTACTAGTAGGAATTCTAGCTTGATCTCACGAGGAAACGTAACTATTTTCCAAATTGTCAGAGATTTGGCTAATTCGTGCAATTTTATATGATTTCAGGATGCAAATTCCTAGACCCCATTCCTAACCCTACCGCTCATTCAAGCTATTAGTCCTTATCCATTGGCTACCTTATTATTTTGGTTCTAGTGTGATCTTTTTTCAAAGATACTCGTACTTATTTATTAGATACTAATACTTGTAATTCTGACGAGTATCTATTTTATAGTAAGTAGTAACCAATTTCAAATTTTTGACATTGAGCTCTATGTTGAACTGTCTATCAAATATCAACCATTCAGTTTTGACTACTATGTATTAATAGTATTAAACCAGCAAGCAGTTTGTTGTGTTTAAAACAAGTCTAATAGATGTCTAATAGACATCTTAACATAGACGTCTTGGCTAAAATAAGGCTAAATTTGGGCTGTCAGTAAAAATAAATAGACGCCCAAGAATCGCCCAAAACTAGACTAGTCATTAAATAGGCAGGAATGAATGACTACATGTGAAGTTTGTCTCATCTGTGTATTGGATGATTAGTCTAGTTTTGGGCTGTTCTTAGACGTCTATTTTCACTGAGAGCTCAAATTTAGCCTGGTTTTAGCCAAGACGTCTATGTTTAGATGTTTAAGGCCCAATCTCAATTCTACCCCTTAGCCCTTCCCCTTACCCCTACCCCTAGTTTTGCTCGTTCACGTGAAGGGGTAGGGGTGTCCCAGTTCTCATTAGCTTGAAGGTGTTGGGCTAAGGGGAAGGGGTAGAGATACCCCTTAAAACAGAGATTTTTCAGGACCACACTCGAAACCAAGGGGTAAGAAAATTTCCCAGAATACACCAGCCACAACGGCAGGATAGCTGCACCCGGAAGTAAGGAGATCCACAAATTAGTTATTTTTTTTGTCATTATTACAAATTTTTACAACAAACAAGCACATGTTTTAATACATTCATAACCGCGTTTGTGTTTTACCATCATGCTTTAAAAAAAAAAAAACGCTAAAATAAAAAACGCTAAATGTTGCTATCTATAATCCCTAATAATAAATACTGTACAGCAGTCCCACAACATTCTGACACTCGATGACACTTGAATACTCTGTCAGAAAAGTCTAGTGGCTGGGGATGACCCGTTTACAGTGTCTGCTATAATGTTAATGTTGTTTTTTTGTGTGTTTACATAGATGAATATGGCCACTGTGTAAATGCTCAGTATAGTTACGATCTTATTGCCACATTATATCGTTATGATAACATAATACATGCCTTCAGTGATTTCCTCAAGATAAATACCAAAAAATAACACAACTGGAATAACTACAGCAGTCGCGATCGTCTAAACTCATATGAAGATCGCGATGACATATGATGATGTGTGCAGGTGTTGTAGTGGTCTCCCATTTCTTAGGGGTAAATTTTGAAGCCCTTCCTCTTCACACTCGGTTTTAAGGGCCAAGGGGAAGGGGTACAAAAATAGATTTGGGATTGGGCCTTATTAAATGCTAAATTACTTGGTGGGAATTATTAATAATTTTTAAATTACTAGTAGGTATTCTAGCTCAATCTCACAAGGAAACGTAACTATTTTAAAAATTGTCAGAGATCTTATTTGTACGATTTTATACAATTTCATCACATATGAAACTTTAAAAAGATGCATAACCCTAATCCCAACCCCTAACCCTACTTCTCATTGGTTGAGCAAATCGTACTAACATGAGTATGAATAAGACAAATTAAGTACAAATTAATATGACTTAGGAACTAAACCAAAAAGTTACGAATTGCCAAAAAATTGCTTTGGGTATTCATTACATCTTTATTTAATTTTATTTATTTAATTTTTAAATAAATAAATTATAGTATCTGTTATTACATTCTGATTCTTAAAACCTAATTGATTCTAGTACGATATAGATACTCATATCTCGGGCCAGACGGAATCTGCGGACGTTTTTTGCAATTTCTGCGGAGAATTTTGGTAAAAATATGCGGATTTCTGCGGAATTATTTTGGTAGTCTCATAACTAAAACCTTAAAATGTGAAATATGTGTAATTTAAAAACTGAATAAATTCAGATTTACACACATTTACTCAAGTAAATAAACAGAATTAATGATGGGCTAAAAATCTGCGGAATTCTGCGGAAAATCTGCCGAACTCTGCGAGCGCAGATTCCGTGTGGGCCTACTCATATCTATTAAACCAATACTCCCAGCAGGCACAGGACATCAGATTGACGTTCTACCCCAACGTCGTGGGACGTTGCGTTTTGTTTAGGAATTAAAATCGGGTTGACGCCAGAACCCAACGTCAGACTGACGTCTATGTCCAACATTGGACAGACGTTGCATTTTGCTTTCCGACGCAACCTGAAAACAGCAAAATATCAACGTCTAATGATGTTACAGCTTGACGTTGTGTGGACGTTACCACCATGACGTCTATCAGACGTTGGATTTTGGTTGCCATACCTGACGAATAAATGTCAGTATTTGACGTCAATATGACGTTGGTTTAAAATGTTGGTTCGACGCTGGATTTTGGTCAAGCTAAAATCAACAAAATATCAATGTCATTTCACGTCGTTATTGGACGTCAAAATAAAATTGTCCTTAGATACTGGCGACCTAAATCTAACCTAATATTAACGTCTTATGACGTTGCGTGTCTGCTGAACTAGTTCTTATTTATTAGATAGTAGTACTAGGGATGAAATTAGTTCTTGTATCTAATAAAAGGAATTAGTACCTAAATAAATAAGCATTAATATTTAATGAATAAAAATACCAAGGCATGCAAATAGATACTAGTATGTTTTAAATTGGTTTGCCATACTGATTTGTTACAATGACCACTGTCTACTTGGAGAACAAGATTAGCATTTATGTTTACAGTCGATATGTTAAATGTTTGTGAATAAAGAAGATGGAGTAACCTAAATGAGAAGAACACGCAGTTAAATGTGGAGCAGTGTGCAGGTTTCGGTGCCGAAATGCAATGGTTTAATGAATTCGCTTCACACTACAGCTGCGTTTTTAAGTGTGTGTTTAATCTGGGCCAAGCAGGCCAGGTGATTTCCATGCAAGGACACTGAGCTGTGTTTACGCACTGGATTTTGCTCTGGTGTAGATGGGTTTCGCCTTGCTAAGTGGTTTATACTGCTGACTGAAGCTGCAGATGGAGAAGCCGCACAGATGGTTTAACCCTTACTGATCCACTTTAGAGTTAATCTGACACACATACCTGAATCTTTCTCTGATCCTCTGCCTTTGTGGTCAACCTGCTGTTTTCATCCCGTTACATCGAATAAATCTTTCTATGACCTCTCCGACATTCAGCCCAGGACGATAATGTGCATTAATGTGGTCCATTATATTCTTTTATACTAAAGAAAAAAGGAAAAAAAGACCTAAAAGGTGAAAAAATCTAGTATGACAAAATGTTTAAATTGTTCTGTGCAATAAAGGTAATATGCATTTTGTTTTCTTTTTTCGTTATCCTTTTTTTTTTAATTAACACAATTTTATTGATGTTGAATTGTTGAATATATGGTATGTTGTATTAAACAATCTATGGAGATTTTTTTACCAAAAAATGTGCCTTGTTTATTTTTTGCTCTACAGATGAATCTCTGGTGTGAGAAATGTCTTATTTTTTATTATTATTATTATTAGATAGTAGGAGGTATTAACATGCATCCATGACTTTTTTCACCTGGTATTTACACAACCCAGGTTCGTTGGAAATACGTGCTTCAGGCTAGATTTATGCGAAGCGTAAAATACATTCCTCCGGTTACGTTTCATTGCCGATTTCAGATGAAAAATCCACTTGAAAAGTTGTCCATCAAGGAGCGATTAGTAACACAAACATATAGAAATTCGAAATAATAGACGTCATTAAGTTATTTTGTTGTATTTATTTGGTGTTTTCCAAAGAACTGCATGAAAATAAACCATTGTTTTTTTTTTTTTGATAATATTGTAAATATCATTAATGTGAAAAGGAACAAACGCTGTTGGTGTAATACTGCCCCCTAGCGTTTATTTTACCTTTAAACTGCAGTCAAACAGTTTTAGTTTGTTTTTCTGTTTCGCACAATTGCATGCGGAAGCACATATTTCAATATTTATGCATATATTTTCATATTTAATCTGCCCACAAGTTATTATTTGAGATCCATTTCTGTTTTCACCCTGTATTAACATGCATTTAATTGCGACCTGTTCAGATTTCCTCTCTTTGTCTGCACATCACTTTCACGGAAGCACTCAGTGTGACGCACAAGTACTATTGAATGAACAATCCCATGTTATGTTACTTACAAGCAATTTCATGTGGAAGTAAATGAGAAGGATGTGGCAATTGAGATATTGATTGCTATCCATGTGGTTTGGTATACAGCATGCGTGAGTACTGCATGAATACCTTGTTTTGATGTGTTCTCTTACAGCACATCTCATATTCATCACATGTTTGGACAATAGAAGAAGAGTAGAGCATCTTTCATGGTTGTTTGAATGGATTCATTTGGATTGCACTACAAAAGCAATTCAATCGAACTACCTCTTTTACATCTATATACAAGTCTTTTTGCATAAGTAGTGTATACTTGTGATCAGATTTATGTAGACATTTAAAAACAAGAAGTAAACAGAGTTAGAGCCCATTTTATGTACAATTTGAGGACTAAAATGAACAAGAACATAATATTTTCTCTAAACAAATGCGGTTCACACATGCAATGAGTCATTCTTGTCAAAACAGAACGTTTTATTTTTAAATAGCAAATTCATCTCATTAGCAATCAGTTTTTTCACTGCGTCCAGTTGTGAAGCTCCCATTAACGCCTATTAGCCACCAACAGCATAGCAAAGCTCTTGACCCGCGGCGATAAAATCACTGTATGTGTGAACGGGGGCTTAAGAAAATCACTGAAGAGAGACAACTGTGTTGCTGAACAATATTATTAGAGGCTTAATGGAGAAAAGAACCTAATGCCTCTGCTGGTTTAAACTGTGCTCATTATCTAGTCCTAACTGGTTTAACTTTAACGTGGATCAGCTCGATTACCACGTGGGATGAAGGTCAACTGGGTTGAAAGCTGGTACATGATGGTATCCTGCAGGATCATGAAGAAAAAGGTAGCTATTAATGGTTCCATGAAGAACATCTACAGTATGATATTTATATTGCACAAAGCCAGGGGCGTAGCGGACATTTTAAAAGTGCGAGGGACAGCTGAATGAGATCCAAAATTTTATGTTCATATAGTTATTATTCACCTGTTTCTAAATGGTCTGTCTCAAGAAGGGAGGGGGATGTATCCCCCCGTCCCCCCTAGTTGCTACGCCCCTGCACAAAGCATTCTACCCTGCTGAAAAAAACTGGTCGACCAGCCTGATTTTAGAGTTGTTGTTTTTTTGAGGGGTTTTGGCCACATTCAGGCTGGTTTCAGCCATTTCCAGCCTGGTCTTAGCTGGTCTAGGAGATGACCAGCTTAGCCAGGCTGGAAGATCAGCCAAAACCAGCTATGTCCAGATTAAACCAGGCTGGTCAAGCTGGTTTTAACTGGTCATTTCCCAGCCTGACCAGACCAGGCTGGAAATTGCAAAAACCAGCCTGGAAAATGGCCAAAACCTCTCTAAAACCAGGCTGGCCAACCAGCTAAAACCAGCCTAGGGTGGATTAAGCTGTTTTTTTCAGCAGGGTAAATAATAAATATATTCTTTACACTAAGGTTTGGTTATTTAAAATGAACTAATTATCGTGGTTCAGGTAAGATGGCTGCCATTCGAATCTTTATGCACTTAAATGAAATGGTGTGGTTAGACTGAATTAAATGTAATCCATGACTCAAAAACAGGACATGATGTCACAAGGCATGATTAATAGTCATGATTTTTCCCTTTAAGATGTAAAACTGATATTTCAGAGAACTACATTATTAACTTTTTTATTTTGTATGGAAAATATTTTATTCACAAACAAAAATTCTCGAATTTGCAGCCTTCTTTTTCACATTTTTTTATTGCAATTTATGTTTTTATAAAATCTCTTAAACTTGTTAAAAACAAGAAAAGTGATAGATTCTTGGATTATTATGATAATTATTTTGGAAATATCATGGATACATAAGTCCCGCTTTCCTCTTGCTGTATTTGTGTTATTTATTTATTTCTGTTTAACTTATTTTTATTTATATTATTTTTATTTATATATTTATTTTCTCTCTTTTGTTTGTTTTTTTTAATTTAATTATTATTATTATTATTTTAGTGTTATATGTGTTTATAATATTATTTAATATTATTGTCACGTTATTGAAGTCAATTAAAAAAAAAAAACATTTTCCCTTTAAGGTTGAGAAATATGCAGCTGTTCATGAGTTCTAAACTAATAAAGATTATCATGTACACATAGGAATAGCCCACATTCAGCCCCAAAACTGCATTATTTTGCAACGTATGTCACATAAAATACATTTTTAGTTGTTCAAGCACATAAAATCCTTAAATTGTTTAATGTAATTTATGCTTCTGCAAACTAATCCTGTTTTTGTTCAATTCGCTTCAGTTTGATTGACAAGCGTGGATTCAGCCAATCATAACTGTGCCCTCGTCGCGTTCCGCCATTTTGACTGATAGGCGTCGTAAGAAAACGTAGAATAACATTGGCGATTACCATAATAAAAGATTGAAAATGTGTGGTCTTTCAACGCAGATAGCAGGTACACAGAAATGCTGGGCAATATGCAATTTCATCCTTTCCTGAAAACTGTGTAAAGCTATGAGATGTGTTTGTGTGGACGGATCATCATCAACTGTCTATCAGTTGTGCTGTCACTCGAAACCTGAGGACTGATGAAATAATCTTTCTCTTATTGAACCAGGACAGCCCACATAACTTTATTTCATGGAGTTGTGACTTGGCAAAATAAACCTCTGAACTACCTGAGGACTCTGAAGATGACAGATGAGATGAACTGAGCTAACTTACTGAGACCCAGGTAAACAATGAATTAATCTTCTTTATGGGTAATTCTTCAACTACCGGCACTTTTATGAATATAAACGTTTTAAAATATATATACATTTGTTTTCAATTTCTCTTTTTTTTGTCAAACTAACAATAAAACCTACTTTAAAAAAATTTACCACCTTTCAATTATATATTTTTCATAATATTTAACCTCCTTTTAGGTGTCAAAATCACAGTTTTGACCTTGTCGCACACCCAGAGTTTTAAACTTTAACAATGAAAATAACATTTTAAAATATTATTTATCTGGTATCAATTAATGTATCTTAATTAAGCACTAGTGAAATAACCTAAATATTTTATATTTATTAATGTGATATTATCAATATTATTTTTTATACAAAATATAGCTGTCGCACAGTATCAGTGTCATTTCCACCACAACACTGTAATGTCGCTTTAAAAAGTTTGTGTGAAAAATTATTTAGGTGGTTTTTATGAAAATGAATAAGGCCATCTGAGAACATGTTCAAGATGGAGAGAATTAAAATTTTTATCAACAACACTTAAAGAAAAATCAAGGTAAATATTGCTTGATGAGGAAATACATTTATTCTACATAATTTCCAAACATGTTGTACCTTTAAAGATGTTTTTAAAAACCAAACAAAATTAAGGTAAGTAAGAATGTTTTGTATGCATGAAAGTCTAGTATCAATTCAAAGCTATAATCGGTGAAGCTATTTTTCATTTTTTCACAATAAACTGTTGAAATGTCATTTCCATCACCACACACATTTTAAAAAAATATTTTAAAAGTTCTCATCACACATGAAAAGTGTATTCACAATGTATAAGTTCATGCTCTATTTAATATACAAGTTCAGTTTATTTATTTTTTAATAAGCTCTTAACAAAATAATATTACATTTTAGAGTGTGACAGGTGTACAATTCAGCAGACAACTAATTTATTTCATTGACAAATGTATAAATATTATATATTTTGTGGAAAGATTGGTTAAACTAGATACAAAAATGATCTTAGACAATGTTTGACTGCCATGATTTATTTCATTTTGAAATAAGCTGTATAGACTATTTTGAGGCATGTAAACAATAACAATGGTCCTAATGTATTTCCTGCATTACACTTTGAATTTACATAGCTTCCAACTATCCAAAAAGCTCCACACATTGATAAATAATGTTATGGCAGCCATTTTAGCATTAAGATATGATTAAATTGCCTCTTGTTACATTTCTCAAATAGTTTGGTAACAAGCAGTCTCATGGGTCAGTGACATGGCCACATTAAAATGGTCTATATTGAGATGTGGTGGAATTGACGTTTGTTCAGTTCACCATGGAAAAAATGTTTCTCTTCTTATCTAAGTTTGTCCTCTTACAGATCTTAAAACTAGACAAATAGTTTAAACTTATGAGGCTATGTTACGTTAATTTTGAACAAGTTTTTTTTACTCAACTTCACAAGGCTAAAAGTGCCCGTAGTTAAAGAATGGCCCTTATACTGTCTCTTATAATGATGACCAAGATGGCGGCGCGTACACAACGCGAGGCTCAGCGTCTCTCCAGTTTCTGCAGTTTTGCAGTGTTTTTCCTGCTCATTTCGGGTCTGTTCGTGCAGAACAGTAATGCCTTTACATCGTACACCCGACAGGAGATTTTGGATATTGGTTTGTGCATTTCGGACAGTTTTATCAGCAATCTACGACTCATTCCGGAGATAGCCAGAACACCCGAGGCCGAGCGCTCTGCCCAGCCGGGCGGAAGTGCTCGAAGGCGGCGGCGGGATCGTAAACAAAGACGGGGGAAGCGCGGCGGGCTAAGAGCTAAGCTAAAGCTAACACCACACCGGCTGTCTTTACCCAGCATCTTCCTCGCCAATGTACGGTCCCTGGTGAACAAAATGGATGAGATTCGACTGCGCATCAACCACAGCAAAAGATTATGGAACTGTAATGTCATGATTTTCACAGAAACATGGCTAAACAGCGGAATACCAGACAACGCTGTATCTTTAACTGAGCATCACACATTCCGAGCAGACAGAACGGCGGATGACTCCGGTAAGACCCGAGGCGGAGGATTATGCATTTATATTAACAAAGCTTGGTGCACAAACTCTGTCATCGTTGGGAGACATTGCTCTGTTAACCTGGAATTTCTGATGGTCAAATGCAGACCCTTTTATCTGCCACGTGAGTTCACCTCAACTATCATTACTTCCGCCTATATTCCTCCCGATGCTGATGCCAAGTTGGCAATGAAAGAACTTCATGCAGCCATCAGCAAACAACAGACTGCTCACCCGGAGGCTGCTTTTATTGTTGCGGGGGATTTTAATCACTCAAACTTAAAGACAGTGCTCCCCAAATTCCATCAAAACATTTTCTGTCACACACGGGGAAACAAAACGTTGGACCATGTATACACAAACATGGCTGAAGCCTACGCTGTGACCCCCCTCCCCCACCTGGGTCAATCAGATCATCTTTCTTTGTTCCTCAGCCCCAAATACTCACCCCTCATCAACCGTGTGAAGCCATCAGTGAGGACCATCAAAGTGTGGCCAGCGGGGGTAGACTCCACACTCCAGGACAGGTTTCAACACACAGACTGGAGTATGTTTGCTTCCCAGGCCACATGTGGCTCTCGCACAGACATTGACAGCTACACTTCCTCTGTTCTGGATTACATCAACACCACCATTGACAGTGTCACAACCCAGAAACAGATCACCACATACCCAAATCAAAAGCCATGGATGAACAAGGAGGTGCGCCTCCTGCTGAAGGCACGCAACACTGCCTTCAGATCAGGGGATGCACAGGCCTACAGCACTTCCAGGGCTAATTTGAAGAGGGGCATCAAAAAGGCCAAGCACTGTTACAAGCTAAAGCTAGAGGAGCACTTTTCCAACTCTGATCCTCGGCGCATGTGGCAGGGCATACAGGCCATCAGCAACTACAAACCCAGCCAGTCCACACCCACAGCCACAAATGTCTCCTTCCTGAACGAGCTTAATGACTTTTATGCCCGCTTTGAAAGAGACAATAAAGAACCCTACACCAGGATCACTTCCCTAACCGACCACTCACCCATCACACTCACCTCCTCAGAAGTCCACACCGCACTGAGTCGGATCAATGTGCGTAAGGCTGCTGGACCAGACGGTATTCCTGGGCGCGTCCTCAAAGCATGCGCAGAACAGCTCGCTGGGGTATTCACAGACATTTTCAACCTGTCCCTTAACCTAGCAGCTGTGCCAACATGCTTTAAAACCACCTCTATTGTGCCAGTGCCGAAACACTCCAGCCCAACATGCCTGAATGACTACCGCCCTGTAGCACTCACACCCATCATCATGAAGTGCTTCGAGCGGTTGGTCCTGGCACATCTGAAACACTCTCTGCCATCCACACTGGACCCACATCAGTTTGCCTACCGTGGCAACAGGAGCACAGAAGATGCAGTCTCCATAGCACTGCACTCTGTACTCACACACCTGGACAATAAAAACACTTATGCACGAATGCTGTTTGTTGACTTCAGCTCAGCATTTAACACTGTCATACCCTCTAAGTTAATGATCAAACTTAGAGACCTGGATATCGACACGTCTCTCTGCAACTGGGTTATGGACTTTCTGACTAACAGACCTCAGAATGTTAGATCAGGCCACATCTGCTCCTCCACCGTCACACTCAACACTGGTGTACCACAGGGCTGTGTGCTGAGCCCCTTCCTCTACTCCCTTTTTACCATCGACTGTAGGCCTGTGAACAGTTCTAACACCATCATCAAATTTGCAGATGACACCACAGTGATTGGTCTAATCAGCAACAATGATGAGACTGCCTACAGGGAGGAGATACAGCATCTGGCCACCTGGTGCACCGACAATAATCTGCTCCTTAACACCGACAAGACCAAGGAGCTCATTGTGGACTTCAGGAAGGGACGAACAGGCTCACATGATCCCATCCACATCAATGGGATGGCCGTCGAGCCTGTCTCATCCTTCAAGTTCCTGGGGACCCACATCTCAAAGGACTTTTCCTGGACCACCAACACCTCCAGCCTGGTCAAGAAGGCTCACCAGCGCCTATTTTTCTTAAGGCAACTTAAGAAAAACCAGCTGTCATCAGCCGTCTTAGTGAACTTCTACCGCTGCACAATAGAGAGCATCCTGACGAACTGTGTCACAGTCTGGTATGGAAGCTGCTCTGTTGCGGAGCGTAAGGCACTGCAGCGGGTGGTGAAAACTGCCCAACGCATCACAGGGACCACACTGCCAGCCATAGAGGACATCCAGAGGAAACACTGTCTGCGCCGAGCACGCAGTATTCTTAAAGATTCCTCTCACCCTGCTCACAGACTGTTTTCTCTCCTGCCTTCTGGCAGGCGCTTCAGGCTCCCCCGGACAAAAACCAGCAGACTAAGGAACAGCTTTTTTCCCAGAGCTGTCTCCCTCTTGAACTCTGCCCCACACTGACTCTTTGCCCCCCTGATACACCCCCACTCTCCTCATAACTCAGACTCCTCATAATCACTGCACTATTTAACATTTGCACATTTAAAAATTGCACATATTCATTGCACTGATTCATTTATTTGAACTGTACATACCCATGTACATTTGTAATTATGTACACACCCACTGTACATATACATTTGTAATTATGTTTATATATCTGCACACTTCTGATTATTAATAGCAACCTGTACATCTATCCATCTATTGTAAATCTCTGTTCATAGCTAATACAACCTGTATATAATGTTCATAGTACATCTATTTGTAAATATCACCATAGTGTTTCTATAACTGCACTTTATAACTTATACCTATATCCTGCACTTGCTGCTATTGCACTCCTGGTTAGACCTAAACTGCATTTCGTTTCCTTGTACTTGTACATGTGTAATGACAATAAAGTTTAATCTAATCTAATCTAATCTAATAATTTCATAGCATTATAGTTTTCTTGTTCGATATGCCACCATGTGTGTGTTTGTGTGATTTGTGTGATTTGTGTTAGGCAATCAATATGTAACATTTTAATTATATTTAAATTATCCAAACTTCCCAGCACAAGTAGGCTACAGCTTCAATCTTTCTTTTTTTAAGTTCAAGTTTCTTTCAAATCCTGAATATAGCATATGCCTCACATGCGTATTGCAGTATGGCTGCTTTTGTCTGAAATCAGTACTCTATGTAATTTCTCCAGAAATTAGTCATTATTTCCCTGAGGAGTGTTCAAATTAATAGTGGAGCGCCACGGCTGATATTAAAAGCTTGTCGGACATAAATTATCTTGGTCAAAAAATGGGAAATTTAGCATTTGTAAAGCTATGGACATTTACAAAATGTGTGTAGTCAAATATACCCAAAAACTTATCAACCAAAATCTCTTATCTTTATGAAATCATCTGAGCACATGCAACATAATTATAAAAAAGCATGTCAATTTTAATGTGATCAGTCCATTAGTGGTGCTGTAGACCTTATGAAAAACAGAAAACAGCTGAAAACGGGCTGTATTTTCATGGAAAGTTGCTTTATTGGCTGATTTAATTGGTTATAGACCATTTTGAGGCATGTAAACAATAACAATGGTCCTGACGTATTTCCTGTTTTACATTTTAAGTTTCAATAGCTTCCGAGAGTCCAAAAAGTTCCACATATTGATAAATACTGTAACAATAGCTGTTATAACATCAAGTTATGATTGAATCGCCTCTTGTTACAGATATGACATAGTTTGACAACAAGCAGGAAATGTTCATGGGCCAATGACATTACCACATTGAAATGGTCTATATGAGTATGTAATCTGCTATTTTTTTGCCCATCATTAAGTCTAAATAAATAAATAAAGTTTACTGTAGATAGTTTCAGCAGAAGCCAGCTTCAACACTCGCAATGAGTTCCTAGGCCGCTCTGCTTACAATCATAAATCAACATCAATTATACTCTCACATAGTGTCATTAACTGCGTCATACATATAGGTGTTCTAACCTGATTGGTTAAAACACAGATAGACTAGGAAAATTTCCATGTGGGTGCGTGCGTATAATTCTGAACAATATCTTATGCATATAAACGTCAGACAGCCGCTGGACTGTTTAGAGCTGACTCCAGACCTGTGAAACAGATCCACAATCAAATAGAGCACACACACACTTAAAGGACAATCTGTTTCTTACCCAAGGCTGAGTGTACTTTCAGCCGTCTTTATCAAAACTGGTTAAAATCCGGTATAATCTACATTCAGGCAGTTATATTCTTACTACACAACGTCTATCTTGAATAAAAAGTAGAATCACTTTGTCTGCGCCAGTGGTGTAGTGGTTAGTGCGTCGACACATGCACTCCGGTGTTCACGGCGACCCGAGTTCGATTCCGCCTCGCAGTCCTATGCCAATCCTTCCCCTCTCTCTGCTCCCCATTCTTTCTTGTCAATACTCCCTACTGTCCTATCAAATAAAGGTGAAAACCCCTAAAAAATAATTATAAAAAAAAAAAAGTAGAATCACTTTAAACAGAATTAACACATAATAATAATATCAAAATCACTTTAGACAGTATTAACACATAGCAATACAAATAGGAAAACAGTTGTACAGTTGTTTTCAATCATCAAGCCCTTCAGTTCCACGTCCTCTGACCTAATTTGGCGGCTCCTGAAAATAGTTACAAAGAGACAGGCAAACGCACTGAACATTCTTATATTAAGCAATGTGTCAACTTTATTCATTATTCAAATAATCATATTAATAAAGTTATGAGAAAAAGGATAAATGTTGTTCAATGCTGGTACGGATTGGAAGGCAGAAATCCGAATCCATTACCGGAGCACACTAAGGAAACCCATGCCAACACAGGGAGAACATACAAACTCCACACAGAAATGCCAACTGACCCAGCCAAGGCTCGAACCAGCGACCTTCTTGCTGTGAGGCGACAGTGCTAACCACTGAGCCACTGTGACGCCTAAATATATATTTATTTAGTTTTATATTAATTTAAGAAATATTATTGGATAATATGCAAATGTTATTTATTTACAATACAGTTTGTGAAGTTTGTACAGTTTTGTTGCCTATGGGAGAAATGACTAGGAATAACTAATGGCAGAAAACAGTCAAACTACTTGCTCTACAAGCAAGTATGTTTATGACTATACATACTAAGCAGAATAATATAATAAGAAAATATCAGTTTGCAACATCAAGCAGCATAACAAGCTCGTTTGTCTAAAAATGAATGGAAGTGAATGATGTTATTTGGGTTTATTGGAACCTAATTAGAATAAAAATGTAAGTAGCATCTTTTGATATGATGTACTTTTAGAGAAAAATGATGTCCATATATGTGGACTCGTGGTCTGAATTTACATAAAACACTTTTTGCTGAATGCTTTTTAATGCAGATATAACATAGAAATTTTTTTTGAACTAGCTTTGACTCTCAGAGAGTAAAAACAACATTTTTTTCCATTTTGGACAATTAGAGTTTGGGGCATTTCATATGCTGCAAAACAGTTGCAGGATGACACTATGTCTGTAGCAAAATATAAAACATTCAAAGTATTTTAAATAGCCATATAAAAGCTAAAATGTGCTGTCCACGTATAGGAGGATATAGAATACATAGCTTGGACTGCGATAATTGCTGCTATGTTTTTTGTTTGATTTCTTGAGGTTCAGTCCTAAAACAAATTGCAGTATGAATGCTAAGTAAACAAAGAGTAAAGAGTAAATGTATAATTTTCCTTTTTGGGCCTGAACTAACAAACCAAGATTGAACCAAAAATGCTTTATGTCACTGCAAAAATATTCACAGAAATTGTTCATTAAAAGGTCTTTTAGGGAGGGACCAAAACATTTGGTTCAATTATTAATTAATTTTCCTTTGACTTAGTCCCTTATTTATCAGAGGTCGCCAACTATGAACCGCCAACTATTTCAGCATATGCTTGGAATGAACCGCCAACTATTCCAGCATATGCTTTATGCAGCGGATGCCCTTCCAGCTGCAACCCAGTACTGGGAAACATCCATACACTCACACACTACGGCCAATTTAAATCATCCAATTCCCCAATAGCGCATGTGTTTGGACTGTGGGGGAAACTAAAGCAACCAGAGGAAACCCACATCAACACGGGGAGAACATGCAAACTCCACACAGAAATGCCAGCTGACCAGCCGAGACCTGAACCTGCAACCTTCTTGCTTTGAGGCGACAGTGCTAATCACTGAGCAACCATGCCGCCAAAATAAGCATCATATCATAATATTAACCGCCAACTATTCCGGCATATGTTTTCACTAAGGTCAAATAGGCATGGGCCGGTATAAGATTCTGGATAAACCTTGGATAAAAATATGGTATCATGGTATTGTGATTACTGATCTAAAATATAAATATTTTAAATATCTGGGTAAAAAACAAAAACTTTTTCCCCCATTTATAATATTTTGGAGCAGAAAACATGTCAGGCTAAATAATTCAAATGAATCATAGACTGCTGTCTTCATTAGTTTCAAAAACACAGATTTCTTTACAATTTAAAATAATATTTTCTGCTGAAGTTACCTTGTCCTGAAAAAAAAAAAAAAATGTAAATAAAAAATCTTACACATACCTCAGGAGTGGTATTACAGAAAATGTTGGCGGTTTTAAAACCTTGACTTTTCCAAACCGCAGTATACCTTGAAAACGGTTATCGTCCCATGCCTACAATCAAACTAGTTTATTCAATTCACCTGTAGCGCATGTCTTTGGACTCTGGGGGAAACCAGAGTACCCAAAGGAAACCCACGCCAACACGGGGAGAACATGGAAACTAGAATGCCAACTGGCCCAGCTGGGACTCGAACCAGCGACCTTCTTGCTGTGAGGAGATAGCGCTAACCACTGAGGCACCCCGCCACCCTGGTACAATTATTGCTGCACAAAATGTCTGTTTTTGCAAACACAGTCTAGTTACAGTGCTACAGACATTATGCATTCTGTAGAACTCTTCAATAAGAGTACAGAAATACTTTTACCTTGCAGTAGCAGAGGAAGCGATGCTGTAATCACTTATAGAAAGAGGAAAAAACAGAGACAGAGAAAAGGATGGTTTTCTTGCGAGACGCAGAATCATCCGGAAACTCCGTTGAATGAGGCACTCCGACTAATTTATCTAATGAATAGAAAATAACTGTTTTGGCTTTATTGGAGGCAGGCTGACGCACACAAACACCAGACGTCTTCCATTTCCCTTCTCAATGCTGTTTTCATTTCTGACAGCCTCGTTTCATGAGTTCACTATAGAACTGAAGACGAAGGTGTAATTATCCATTTGAAGGGTGCTCGTTTCCCCTCGCAAAGACACCCGAATAGAGCACTTTCAAATCTTAAAAGGCTTTTATTTCATCGTCCTCGTGCATATCAACAGGATTTTAAACATGGCCTCTTGTCAGAAATGGCGTTTCCTGTGCGTAGTTTAGGCTGGGCTAACATATTTTTTAGTTTGTTGTTGTTTTTTTTAGCACAGTCTCTAATTAGTTTAGCTTGAATTGAAGCACAAACTGTCAATACTAAAACGAAGGACTCAGAATCACATTTAGTCAAACTACACTCACCGGCCACTTTATTAGGTACACCAGTCCAACTGCTCATTAACGAAAATGTCTAATCAGCCATTTACATGGCAGCAACTCAATGCATTTAGGCATGTAGACATGATCAAGACGGTCTGCTGCAGTTAAAACCGAACATCAGAATGAGGAAGAAAGGTGATTTAAGTGACTTTGAATGGTTGTTTGTACTAGACGGGCTGGTCTGAGTATTTCAGAAACTGCTGATCTACTGGGATTTTCACACAACTATCTCTAGAGTTTACAGAGAATGGTCTGAAAAAGACAAAATATCCAGTGAGCGGCAGTTCTGTGAGCGCAAATGCCTTGTTGATAAAAGAGGTCAGAGGAGAATGGCCAGACTGGTTTGAGCTGATAGAAAGGCAACAGTAACTCAAATAACCACACGTTACAACCAAGGTCTGCAGAAGAGCATCTCTGAGCACACAACACGTCCAACCTTGAGGCGGATAGGCTACAGCAGCAAAAGACCACACCGGGTGCCACTCCTGTCAGCTAAGAACAGGAAACTGAGGCTACAATTCCCACAGGCTCACCAAATTTGGACAATAGAAGATTGGAAAAAACGTTGCCTGGTCTGACGAGTCTGAATTTCTGCTTCGACATTTAGATGGTAGGGTCAGAATTTGGCATCAACAACATGAAAGCATGGATCCATCCTGCCTTGAATCAACGGTTCAGGCTGCTGGTGTAATGGTGTGTGGAAGAATTTCTTGGCACACTTTGTGCCACGAATCATCTTAGACTGTTTTTTTGAACATGACAATGAATTCACTGTACTCAAGTGGCCTCCACAGTCACCAGATATCAATCCAATAGAGCACCTTTGGGATGTGGTGGAACGGGAGATTCGCATCCTGGATGTGCAGCCGACAAATCTGCAGCAACTGCGTGATGCTATCATGTCAATATGGACCAAAACCTCTGAGGAATATTTCCAGTAGCTTGTTGAATCTATGCCATGAAGGATTAAGGCACTAGAAGGTGTACCTAATAAAGTGGCCAGTAAGTGTATATTAGAATTCTTTATATAAATGTTCAGTCAAGTATACTTCACAGTGCAGAAAATACTGCAAGCAGCACAGTAGCTAGCATGCTATAGCTAGCATTAGCCAATTTCCTTTGTCCTCATGAATGCATCTGAGGAGAGTTTTAAAAAAAACCACACTGGATTTTATCTTTTAACTTTCTTTATTCGTTTTGTTGTAGTGGAGGCTATGTGAGTGCAATTTTAATATATTAATTATCACCAAAGCTCCTGCACCCGAGGCTAGCATGAGCGTGTGGAGCTCTACCTGCGCTGTAAGCACTTCCAAATGTCAAACATGCTGGAGGAGATTGTGTGAACAGCGTTTAACAGCCTCTGGTCAGTGACACACGCATGTTAATTATGGTAATATTATGTTAATTTGTGAATAGAAGACGAATGAACCAGTGCAGAGGCCAGATCTGATGCAGAAGCTAATGTTTGGAGCTACAGTCTGCATGTTTAACCAGGGTAGGTGTTTTATAACTTAATAAAATGAACACATCATCTTTTGAATCTCACTTTATTCACCTCAGATCTAACAATAACCGCATTGGTGACTTTTTGAGGAACTTTGAGAACGTTTGGGGGTGTTAGCGCATTAGCTAATTCAACCTAATTCATTTCCCACTTCTGAGACTTGATTTATTTTAAAGAGGATAACTCATTTCTCTTGATAAGAGCATTTCTATACTCATTCAGTAAGTGCTTTAAAGTGTGCCGTGTTTCTGATGAATTCACATGGAACTTTTTTGCTGATCCGTTTCATTCTCCTGGTGAGCTCTAAAGAGGATTGGTGTTAATTTTGTTCAACCTGCTAATGAATGTCTCTTTGTATGAAGTTATCTCAGATTAACATGCAGGAGGAGAAAGAAACCCTCCAGAGAACTGAGAAGCGAACATCACAACAGCCATTTTACAGCTGAATTAAAAGAGATGATGTTACAGTAATTACAAAAAAGGGTCAATTTAATTGACTTCATAATATATATATATATATATATATATATATATATATATATATATATATATATATATATATATATATATATATATATATATATATATATATTATACAGTTGATGTCAGAATTATTAGCCCCCCTGAATTATTCGCCCCTTGTTTATTTTTTTTTTCCAATTTCTGCTTAACGAAGAGAAGATTTTTTTCAGCACATTTCTAAACATAATAGTTTTAATAACTCATCTCTAATAACTGATTTATTTCATCTTTGTCATGATGACAGTAAATAATATTTAACTAGATATTTTTCAAGACACTTCTATACAGCTTAAAGTGACATTTAAAGGCTTAACTAGGTTAATTAGGTTAACTAGGCAGGTTAGGGTAATTAGGCAAGTTATTGTATATAGATGGTTTGTCTGTAGACTATTGAAAAAATGTATAGTTTAAAAAGGGGTTAATAATTTTGACCTTAAAATGGTTTTTAAATTTTTTTATTCTATTTTATTCTTTTATTCTAGCCGAAATAAAACAAATAAGACTTTCTCCAGAAGAAAAAATATTATCAGACATACTGTGAAAAATTCCTTGCTCTGTCAAGCATCATTTGGGAAATATTTAAAAAAAGAAAAAATATTCAAAGGGGGGCTAATAATTTTGACTTTAACTGTATATATATATATATATATATATATATATATATATATATATATATATATATATATATATATATATATATATATATATATATATATATAAGGGCAGCAAGATATTGGAAAAATTGCAATATTTTGTTATTCTGCGATTTTTTTTTTTTTTTTTTTTTTTTTTTTTTTTATTTATTTATTTTTTTATTGCGATATGACAGCAATTTCACCAGATGAATTGAATCTCTCTTGGAAGCAATTGATCATTTTAAAACAACTGGAATGATTCTATAGAAAAGTACATCTACTTACAATCTCATAAACAATCTACAAACATAGATAACTACAGTAAAGAAAAAAATACAATCATTTTTCGTACAATTTTTAACTGTACAATGTCTTATGCCTGAATTCTTTAAAAAATCATTATACGGTCACAGGCCTCAAAATACATGTAAATGAAAATTTTGCATATCAATGCATAACACTGCATATCCTTCGAGATGACAATTGTGAATGACCACATTACAATATTGATGCTGAAATGATATATTGTGCAGCCCATATATATATGCTAATGAGATTATATATATATATTTATATAATATATATTATTAATTTAATATTAATTAAATTGACCCTCTTTATTAAATATTGTAAATAATTTTTTTATAAATATATAATATAATAAATATGAATATTAAAGCAAATTTATTTCATTACCCTTTGAAATACATTGCGCACCATATTTTGTCAATTAGTTATTAATGTATACATTCATATAGGAGTTGCTGTTTGCAGAGTTATATAGTATGTAGCATTAGGGGCTGATCACCCCGAACGCCCTTTTTGCGTTGAGTCGCCTTTTTTGAATGATTTACTAAAGGCCACAAGCATTGTGTGCACTGCTTATGTGCCCTGCACACCTCACATTTTAACCGCCTGCTGCACCTCACATTTTTGCAGATGCGCGCTGGGTGCTCGCACTTGAAAAAAAAGTCAACTCTGAGCGGAAAAATCGCGTTACGTCCGATCAAATGAAAGCAGAGGCGGGGTTTCCGTTGAGGTGCCTGCATTGTTTGTCTTGTCAAGACAACTACGGAGACTTTTGAAGATGAAGGTGAGACTTGTGGTTGCAGTTATTCAGTGCTGTATGACTAGGGCCAGACGGAATCTGTGGGCGTTTTTTGCAATTTCTGTGGAGAATTTTGGTAAAAATCTGCGGATTTCTGCGGAATTATTTGGGAGTCTTATAACTAAAACCTTAATATGTGAAATATGTGTAATTTAAAAACTGAATAAATTCAGATTTACACACATTTACTCAAGTAAATAAACAGAATTAATGATGGGCTAAAAATCTGCGGAATTCTGCGCACGCAGATTCCGTGTGGGCCTATGTATGACTCACAAATCTTGAATATCACAATAATACTAAATTTTGAAATTATATTATTGTCAACAGCAACACTCTCACACATTACGCAGCAGATTCAGTCGTTGCCTAGCAGCATAAAAAAAAACGCACCGCGCTTCTTATTTTCTTGTCAACAAAAAAGGCAGTGTGGTGCACCTTGCATTTTTAGAATGGAAAAGCACGTTCGGCGTGATCGGCCCCCAATATTATTATACATTAAATATATTTTGTATTAAACAAAAGAGGGTTGATTTAAATTTATATATAAATATCCAAACTATATTTGCTAAAATACATTGTACCTTTTATTCACTTTATTCATTTTCAAATTTTATTTGTCACATACAGAGTCATACAGTGTGTTATGCAGTATATGGCTTACACAACCACTCATGACCTTAAAATAATAACAAGAATCTAAATACAATAGAAAATAAAAGCAAATATAAAAATATTTAAAGACTTTTGATTAGTTTGTCATATAAAGTGCTCAGCATATGTAAGTTCACCCCTCACAAGTCTATCTTTTAAATTCAAATTTTTAATAGGAAGCTTTACAATATTATATTTGTGCATATACATTAGATTAGTCAGTACTGAAGCCAAATATGGAGCTTATCTAACAAAATAACTTACGATAATGGTCCAAAAACTAGTACAGCCAAATTTATATGTTAAAGAAAAATATTAAATACAAATTTAAAAAAGAGAAAAAATCATGAGACGCAAAAAATGGAAAGATTTTGTTGAAATTTTGTAGTTTGTAATTTTTTTTTTTTGCAATATTTTGCTTGAATTTCATTGTATTATCTTTTAATTTCTAAATATGTTTGGTGACTAAAATATTATTTTAATAAATATATCTGCTTGATAAATGGTTTGTTTAAATGCACCAAAAAGCATTGCCTATATTCACTGAGAAATAAATATCAATATTCATTTTCAAAATGGGGTGTACTCTATTATGCTGAGCACTGTAAATCAAAATATGTCAAAATACTCATATATATATATATATATATATATATATATATATATATATATATATATATATATATATATATATATATATATATATATTTATTTATTTATTTATTTATATATAATTAAAATTATAAATTATAAATTATAAATTTATATTATATATAATTATATATATATATATATATATATATATATATATATATATATATATATATATATATATATATATATATATATATATATATATATATATAATTAAGATACATATAATTTTGTCATATAGAACAATATATGTACCCCATATAAAACATATTAAAGTTAAAATGTAATATTATATTTATAAGATTATATATTTTAAGTTATTTTAATTGAATTATCCATAGCTAGTCTTGTAGCTTAGCCAGCCTCATTTAAATGCTAATGAAAATTCATGCCTAAACTGGCCTTACAGAAGGAGTTAATATTTTAAAAGAGCAGAAAAGGCTGACGCTGGTGTTCACAAATGACATGTGAAGCAAACCCAGCTGCGCTCAGAGTCCAGATGTCAGTGTTTAATGCTGGCCGTCAGAGGAAGAGGCCACAACACCTGTTCAGATGATGAACACCTGCCATCCTCAAAACACTGAGCCTCGTGTGCTTTGACTACAGCCCTGCCGAGAGCTAAGAGCTTTCAACTGCTTTCCTTTTTTTTGTGTGTGTGTGTTAACTGACTGCTGCCGGTCGTGGTCTGTGTTTTAAACGGCGGTGAATTTGAGGTCAGAGTTTTGTGTCTGAAGCGTTTGCCCTGTGAAATGGTCAACTTGAGAGCAAACACCTGCTCACTGTCAAACCCGCCACTCACCTGGAAACAAAACATGCTTCTAATATTCAATTCATCTTTATTTCTTTAGCGCTTTTACAATGTAGATTGTGTCAAAGCAGCTTAACGTAGAAGTTCTAGTAAATTAAAACTGTGTCAGTCCAGTTTTCAGAGTTGAAGTTCAGTTTAGTTCAGTTCAGTGTGGTTTAGTTTTCACTGCTTAAAGTCCAAACACTGAAGAGCAAATCCATTGCGCAGCTTCACAAAACCCAAACCAAGCAAGCCAGTGGCAAGTTATTCACCAATTGACGAAAGTGAAGAAAAAAACACCTCGAGAGAAACCAGGCTCAGTTGGGCACAACCATTTCTCCTCGGTCCAAACTTCTTGTGCAGAGCTGCAGTCTAGGTGCCGGAGGCTGGAGAAGCTGGACGTGCATCATGTAGAAGCTGCAGGTGTGAATAAGTCACCAGCGGGTGTTCAGGGTCAGCCTGGATTAATGCAGACTCTCTTTTGTTACTGGGGTCTTTCAGGAGTCAGTCTCATGCTCTCCACTCCTCCATGACCACCACAGCATCTGCTCAGGATACAGCCTGGTCCAAGATTATGGAGACCTCGGGATAAGGAAAAACAAATATAAGCGTAGATGCCGTTCAAATTACAATATCTTTTGGGAAGTGTTTCCAGCTCCGGTTGCCCTAATTAATGCAGCCTAACAATCCTTTGGAGGATTTGGATTTCAAAAGCATTTGTGTGTTGTGTGTATGCTAATGCAAGGAGATGTGTCTTTAATCTAGTTTTAAACCAACAGAGTGTGTCTGCTTCCCGAACTGTGCTAGGAAGGCTGTTCCAGAGTTTAGGTGCCAGATATGAGAAAGATCTACCGCCTACTGTTGATTTTTATATTCTGGGAATAATCAATTGTCCAGAATTAATTGACCGTAGTGGACGTGAGGGGCTGTAATACACCAGGAGCTCCCTCAAATACTGGGGAGCTAAGCCGTTCAGGGATAATGACACTTTCGCACTTTTTTGAATAAATGTAACAATACATAAAGTTCACAACAGTTTTTTTCAGCAAGAACGAACACTGGAGGCAGTGAAACATTAGCTATGTTTGCATACACACATTTAAATGTTTAAAAATTGTTTAATGGAAACGCCAAGAGATGTGCATACATTTTGAAAAGGCACAGAAAAAAAACGTATGAGAGCAAATTAGTAGAATAAAACTTTTTATCCGATAAGAAAAACAAAATGCATAAACTATAATGGAAACACATTAAGCAAATCAATTCCGGAATGCGCATTCAAAAAAAGTGATTTTGTTTTAATTAACGTCATCTAACGTTCACACTTAGATATTGCTTGACGCTATTAGCAGGTTTGGCATGCTGTCCCGGGAGAGAACCCTGAGCTCGGAGATAATTGAGCCCAGGGCTCCCGCCTGGTCAATTGAGCATGTACGAGATCAGGTAGTTCTCGAGAGCTCCCCGTGATAAAGAAAGAAATGTGGAGAAGGGGGGGATGGGGGGTTTCTTCGGAAAACGAAGATAAGGGAGTAATATTTGCTAGGCTACTTATAGTGAGTTTGGATTAATCTGATTGGCTAACTAGTGATTGTAGATGAGAGACCAGCTGCGGTCAATTATATCACGTGCTCCTCTCGAAATTAGTTTGTCAAACTTCACTAATGGACAAACCAGTGGAGCGACCACATCTGAAATGTTGTTTTTGGTCATTCAAAAATTGCTTAGCCAAGTCTATTATCAAAGTTGTTCTATATTATAACCTCCTAAAGCATGGGTGACCAACCCTGTTCCTGGAGATCGACCTTCCTGCAGATTTCAGCTCCAACCCTGATCAAACACACCTAAACCAATTAATTAGAACCTGATGAGCTCTTGATAATTACAGGCAGGTGTGTTTGATATGGGCTACAACTGAAAACTGCAGGAAGGTCAATCTCCAGGAATAGGGTTGAGCACCCCTGTCCTAAAGCCACAGTGTGTTCGTTACATCTCTTTTAGGCGCAAGTCATTATATACTAAAAAAGGTCCACAACAGCTTCTCGTAACCAAGCAAATTCAATTTGTCTTTATGATATTTAGCGGGGCGACGCGGTGGCGCAGTAGGTAGGGCTGTCGCCTCACAGCAAGAAGGTCGCTGGTTCGAGCCTCGGCTGGGTCAGTTGGCATTTCTGTGTGGAGTTTGCATGTTCTCTCCGCGTTCTCGTGGGTTTCCTCCGGGTGCTCCGATTTCCCCCACAAGTCCAAAGACATGCAATTCAGGTGAATTGGGTAGGCTAATTTGTCCGTAGTGTATGAGTGTGTATGGATGTTTCCCAGAGATGGGTTGCAGCTGGAAGGGCATCCGCTGCGTAAAACATGCTGGATAAGTTGGCGGTTCATTCCGCTGTGGCGACCTCGGATTAATAAAGGGACTAAGACGAAAAGAAAATGAATGATATTTAGCAGCAGTTTATCAGGAAGTGACTATTTTGTTTCTTTTTGTTTCATTGGATGGAAACAGTGCTTTATTCGCAAATGTTTAAATGATATTCCAGCCTGATCTCACAAGGAAATGTAATTATTTTACATTTTGTCAGTTTAGTAGATAATTCGTACAAATTCAGAGTTCAGTCGTACAAAAATGTATGATTTTAAAGAGGAGCCATGGCACCCAACCCTGCCCCTAAACCCAATCGTCATTGGGGGATGAGCAAATCATCCTAATTTGTACGAATGAGATCGTACGAATTCATTCGAATTAACCTCTAATTCAACAAGTTACGAATCGCCATGAGATTGTGTTGGATATTCCAGTTTTTCACATAAGTCTAATTTGCATCTTTGAATGTAAACATTGCTTTTGACAACTTTTTCTCTGAAGCACAGGACTGACCATCAAAAGCATCTGTAGAAAACCTTTTTTGAATTAATTGTAATTTTTTCACAATTACAATTCATCATCGAAATCATCATACTAAAAAAATCTTTTCTGCGTTAAGAATTCAATATATTTGTTGTGAAATGGAATCAGGAATTGCTTACTGACTTCTATTGGAAATAATCAATCATCAATCTTTATAGTCGCATGGTTATTTGGGGGGGGGGGGGGGGGGGGGGGGTCTGTACAGATTCACTTGGTCGTTAAAGTATTGGCAAGTTGTTTGATGACTATTAAACGCCTGCATCACATATCGTGTTCTTCTAGCGTCATCCTCCAGTCTTAACTCCGGGTTCTGGCTCAGCGGTTAGCACTGTCACCTTACAGTAAGAAGGTCGCTGGTTCTTATCCTGGCTGGGCCAGTTGGCATTCCTGTATAGAGTTTGCATGTTCTCCCCGTGTTTCGCTTGGGTGCTCTGGTTTCTCCCACAGTCCAAAGATATTCGCTATAAATGAATAAACAAAATTGGCCGTAGTGTATGAGTGTGTATGTGTGTGAATGAGAGTGTGTGGGTAATTCCCAGTACTGGGTTGCGGCTGGAAGGGCATTTGCTGCGTAAAACATGCTGGAATAGAGGTTCATTTCGCTGTGGCGACCCATGGTAAATAAAGGACTAAGCCAAAGGAAAATGAATGAATGACAGATTGGTCATGCCAATCTTTGCTCGCACACAGTAGCTAGAGCAAACTGAAAATAACACATTTTAAATGTAATCAGTGCTTAAGGAACACTAATAATGGGACAGATCACTTCTTGTTTATCGCTAATTTGAAATATGTCATTGCAAGTTCAGCAAGCAGTTTTCAAAATTTCACGATTTTCTCATTCATTTAGATAGGACTTTATTTGAGATTTTCTTACTATGAAGGGAATAAAAATTTCTGTTATTTAGCTTTGGTGGCTAACTTGGTCACGTGAAGCACGTTAGCATTAGCCATTATGCTTATTAGGCTAATTGCTTCAGACTTTCCTTGATTATAGTCTTTAAAGTCCACATGAACCAGAAGCTGTGATCGTTTTTTCGCTATTGTGAAGCAGTTCTTAGAGAAACAGAATGTTAAATGAGAAAACAGTGGGCGTGGCTTGTTTTTTTTCTACTGCAAGCTGATTGGATGTAGTAAAGTAGGCATTTCATTGAGAAAGATCTGGAAAAGGGTTTGTGGAGAGTTATTACAACCTAACAGAATCCTCCTCCTCACCATTTCTGTTTGTTGTTGAAACTGACAGTTGGAGGGGCGTGGTTAAGTATGTTAGCCACGCCCAATACCTCAGACAGATGTAATCTTGGGAAGTGCATTTTCAGATTGTAATTTTAGATTACAAGGGTAAACTATTTGTTTTGTACTAATGACATGCACAGATAAATTTTTCACTACAAACTAGCAATGTGAGCTAACAAAATCACTATGGTTAGTTTTGATTTCATTTGTACTTTAACTTTGGTCTTGGATGAACTCCCTGCATCGCAAATATGGCTGCCGTGTGAGCAGACTTTCCTTGAACGAGATTTAGGGGTTTTCCTGAATCATTAAATTGAAGATTGATTCAGATCAGTATTTAGTAATCCACTAGTACTTGAAGTGTGACAAAATAAGAGTGAACAAGGGTCCAAATCTGCACATGTGGTGCACAAGTGATGTATTTAAACATACTGTGGAACAAGCATTTGAAACAAAACCTAATATAATTTCTGATGTAGTTTTTATGTGCCTGGTTTGGATTTTGAATCGCCACTATGCATAAAAAGAT
Source organism: Danio kyathit (assembly GCA_903798195.1). Classification (NCBI taxonomy): domain Eukaryota; kingdom Metazoa; phylum Chordata; class Actinopteri; order Cypriniformes; family Danionidae; genus Danio; species Danio kyathit. The sequence continues at coordinate 174,550 of CAIGQS010000061.1, forward strand.
AATTTGCTCCCCAAAAATGGAGCCTTATGTTTAATTCTGTGTGACCTATTCCTGCAATAATGCTTTGGGTTCATTTTCCATGCAGTCTGTTTATGGTTATCGATTACTGCGGGTGATTTTATTTGAAAACCTCACACTTGTTATCCGCTGTCATCTAAGTACTGCAAAATGCCTCCTGGATTGGCTTTTGAAAAACAGGAACCAGATTATGATTATCCTCATAAAGTGCTCTGTCAATACTGTCAAATTGTCTTTGTGCCGTGACAAAAAGCATTTTCACGGATCAGTTGAGCTGTAAGGGACAAAACGTGGCATTTGAAATCACATTAGTTTCGTGCTGTTTATTGTTTGGCAATATTTGCTGGCCGCTTCGCATCTTTTCTGCGCTGCGGGCGGCAGGCCAGCGGCTGACGGTCAGAAAAGATGGAGTTTAGCTTGGGTTTTAAACAGCGTTTCACAGCAGATGCACAGCCGATGATGCTCTGAGCTCTTACACCCACAGGAAATTCAGCTCTTATGCCATGCCTTTTGTGTAGAAATAATCAATATTAATTACTGTGTGTTCCAGCCGTGTGGGAAGAGCGTGAAGATACTTATTTTGGACAATATTGCCCTTTGAAGGATGCTTAAAATAAAATTTAAAGCAGCGTTTTTAAAACCTAGTGAGCTGCTTTACGGTATTTTTTACTAGATAGTTTCCAGAATAAATGAGTGCCCGCCTTGCAGATCTCTTTTTTAAATGATTATTTTCTTTAGGATTTGCTATACATTAATGTATATGTGTACATTCAGATTAGTCAGTACCAAAGGCAAAGCTGCAACTAATCTAACAAAAATAACTTAAGATCACAGTCTTAATTAGGTAATTACATACACAAATATAAATAGACAGATAAAACCCTTAAAGGACGTTCAAGATGAAAAGCAACCAGAATTATGAATATACTCAAACAACTCTTCTATTGCAAATATTAATGTAGCCTTTACTCTTTATAATTTTTTATTATTATAATTATAATTTTTCTGTTTTTTTTGTACGATGTGGATGTCATAATTGTAAGATTTTGGTATTATATTGATTGTTAAATATTCAGCATATACAAAAAAAAAACACCGATAAAAGTTTCTGTTCATCACGTTGGTCAAGCTAACCCCCACAAACTATATATATATATATATAAGCTGAGTCTGAGAGTTTTATTTATTTGATTTATTTGATTTCTTGTTTGTATAGGCTAAATACAAATAAAAAGTGAACATTAATTTTTTGTACTGTTTTTATTTTAAAAAAAGTTATGAGTCTGGAGGTATTATCGACTTTGCAAATTCACTTTGCAGACATTTGTAGGTACAGACATCCATTGTGTGCGTTTTTGGCAGTTTTTCCTGTCTTTTTAATATTGTCCATATCGATCTCGGAATTATATCGCATCGACCGAAATTAAGAAATATGTCGTGATATAAATTTTTGCCATATCGTCCAGCCCTACGTGTACTGTGGTCAGATAAATCAGTATTTCAGGTATTTTTTGGGAGAAATTAATGCAGTGTGCATTAAGAAGAGGATCATCAAGACTGCTACTAGCAACAAGTCCAAATGCCAGGGTCTGTCATGTTATGGAGTTGTATCAGTGGCCTTGGTGAAGGTAACTTGCACTTCTGTAATGGCTGAAAAGTACATAGAGGTTTTGGAGCACAATATTTCATATTTCAACAAGACAATGCAAAACTGCACACATTGCAAAGAATTGACTGGAAAGAAAAGACTGGCCTGTCTGCAGTCCTGACCTGTCTGAATGTGTGGCGCATTTTGAAGCCCAAAAGTGCAACAATGTTGTCCACCTTGACTTGTTTCCAGGAAGAATGGGACAAAATTACACCTGAAACACTTCATCACTTGGTGTCTTCAGTCCCTAAACATATTTTAAGTGTTGTGAAAATGAATGGCAACATTACAAAGTGGTAAATGCTTTACTGTTACAACATTTTGGGTAACACTTTATTTTGATGGTCCATTTGAGTATTAGTAGACTGTCTACTTAATATCTGTTGACACTGACATTTAACAGTCCTTCAACAGACATTTAACTGACTATAAGAAACTTTGCAAGTACATGTCAACTTACACTAACCCCAACCCCAACCTAACAGTCTACTTATAATCTAATGATAATTAGTTGCAATGTAACTTAAATTCAACAAACGGACCGTCAAAATAAAGTGTGACCCATTTTTGAAACGTGTTGGAAAAACCAAATCGGAATGTTTATTTAAAAAAAAAAAAAAAAACCTTTATGAATCATGAGGAACACATTAAAAAATGCTTGTTCTATTGTCTGCAATGAAACACAAGTCAAACTAATTTTAGAAATCGCTACCACCTTTTTTATTTGCATTTTCCATACTGTCCCAACTTTTTCTGATTTGGTGTTGTAGTTACTTTAAGTTTTAATTTCACAGTCCAAAGACATGAGCTATAGGTGATTTGGGTAAGCTAAAATTGTTCGTAGTGTATGTGTGAGAACGAGAGTGTATGGGTGTTTCCCAGTGATAGGTTGCTGCTGGAAGGGCATCCACTGCGTAAACATATGCTGGATAAGTTGGCGGTTCATTCCACTGTGGCGACACCTGATTGATAAAGGGAATAAGCTGAAAAGAAAATGAATGAATGAATGCATATTTACTCCAGTCCACAGTTAAAGAGTGATTCTTTTGCTTTTTGTAAACATTGTATTTTGAAAATTAAAAAGTATATAAATAAAATAAATAGAAAATATTTTTATATTAAAATTTAATTACAAAAAGATTTCATTACAAACACACACAATTTACTTTTTAAAATGTGGAAAACAAGCAAAAAATATTGCCTACATCATTCACCTGCTGTGCACTTTAAATCGCTCCCTACATAGTTAGCTGACTAGGTTTTGGAACAGAGCTCTAGTTTTTATTCTCTTTTATAGAAACCGAGATTCCCCTGAAGTGGCCTAGAAAACTTCATAAGAATATTTTCTATAAATCTGCCATTCATCAGATCCACTGATGCGCGGGATATACTCGACGACACACGCAGAGATAAGCCTGTCCGCTTCTCCAGTCCCAAATCACCCTCAGACTCGTCTTTCTGCGCTGCTGTCGGCCGGTGGCTGTTCCTTCAGATAAAGCAGAATATTTTAAGAGGGTCTATCTGATATCAGTGTGTTTGCTGTCCCGCAGGAGCACCACCGCAGCCTGTGTGGAGCGTCTCCATGATGGCGCATCCATGTATGGCAAGCCATTTTAACATTTAATCCTTAAAGCGTATTAGTTTCTCGTTTTCATGAAAAGGGCTAATCGCTTAAACGAGTGCTAATAGCTTAAAAATATACACTATTTTATAGGCTAAATGTTATAACAGCTTGCCATCTGCATTAATACAACGTTTTACAACATGGTTCAGTTTAAATGCAGTCATATAGCGGTTCTGTTTCATCTGTTTGTGTAACTTCTGACTCCCTATTAATGTGCCCTAAACACTAAATGCTCTCAGCTCGCTTTGAGACGCGCTGCATTTACGTTCTGATCCCCTAATGCTCCCATACAGACCCATTATTCAGGATTTGGAGCAGAATTGTCATGGATACAGAGATTATACATGCTCTTAATACAGTTTTACCTCAACCGGAGACTCTGGCGGAGCTTCACTTCGACATGTAATCAGAATATCCATTATTCCGCGCCGGAGATTTGCATAACTTTCACCTCGCATTTTCATTTCGCTCATAGAGTCACTTTCACAGCTCAAATACCATCCAGTTGTTTGTGATTTCAGCTACTTGGTTTTGGCCTTGTGTTTATTTGTGCAGTAGTTTGTGTGCTTTTTTTTATCTGTAGACCATTATGGTTTGGTGTGCTTTCTAAAGCAGAATTATTTCCATCATAAAGCATAATAAGTACTCTTTTTAAGCAAATAAATGACTGAATAAATAAATGACTCTATGAATGAATTTGCATAGAGGACGATTAGTCTAGTTTAGTTTTTTGTAATTGAGACGAGTGTCAGTTAAACTTGAGCATGTGACTGTGAATAATTTTTTTAATACATTCGTAATCAGTTCTGGGGAATAACTAGTTACATGTAACGGCGTTACGTAATTTAATTACAAAATAAATGTAACTGTAATTGTTACAGTTACTGAGAAAAAATGTAATTAAACTTCAGTTACTTATGAAAATGTTAAAGATTACAAATGGGGTTACATCTAAAAAAATCTCTTTAAAAATCTGGGATTTGTTGAATAATATTAATCTGTTGCTTTTCCTGTTTTTGATATGCACGATGCCTTCTGCTAAGGCCATTTATTAAAGCGGTGCTATTTAGAGTTGGGCCGATAGACATTGCCATCGCCGATGGCTGATAAACTTCACGATGCTGATCCATCGCCCCGCCCCACATTTATATTGATAAATAACTTATTATTTGCATGTCATCTTAATAGCAATAACGGTCTTTTCATGAGCTGTGTTAAATTTTACATATAGCTGCCGCTTGCACGGCTGACAGCATCGTGAGGATTCAAGAGTTCACACTTAGCTGATGATCAATAAAGCGTAATTGGCATGCTGTCCCGGGAGAGAGCCCTGAGCTCGTATATCCTCGAGCCCCGGGGCTCCCTCCTGTTAGAAGGGTGAGAGGGGAGTTCGAGCTCAGGAAGGTCTCGAGAACTCCCCCGCTTATCGCCGTGTGAAAAGTGTAAACTAAAGTTGTCTTAGGTAATAATTTGGTTTAGTCGATTGGCTATGGTGTATGTTTTTGGACGGTGGGAGGAAACGAAGATAACTGGAATGAAATTTCTGGTTATTTATAGTGTGTCCGTAATCATCTAATAGGGCAGATTACGGAGCTGATAAGGTGCCAGCCGTGTTAATCATAAGCACATGATCCTCTCGAAATTAGTTTATAAATAAACCACACTTAAATGAAGGATTATACAGCACCTCTCGCACTTAAAATGTGTAGATTCAGTGGCAAACGCTGTTACCTGCAAACCCCATCCCACAGACTTTTACAGTGAATGGCTTTAGTTATTTTCATAGCGGACTTGAAGCCACTGGAAGTCTTTTATCCACTCTTGGCAGAGTGTAAATGGTGGATTAACATTCAGCACATGATCACTAATAAGATGTGCCATTATTAGTAACTTCAGGTGCTTTCTAAAACAAAATCTGTCAGTGTTATTTTCACCCTCTCATCTTCAGCGCTTCACATTTTCGCGGTTGTAGCTCCTGTCATCTGAAGGCAGAAGGAATTGACTGAGTGATTGACAGCTGATATTAACCAGTCCATTCGCGTTCAGTTCTACAGCAGTGGGCCAATAAGAAGAGCACAAAGGCAGGGCAGGCATTGCGGGCTTTTTTTACTTCAGGAAGTTCACATAACTGTTTTAATCTGTTCCTGAGCGCTGCGTTTGGCGTTTTTAGGTGCAAAGATGCATCCTGCATAAATGTCTCCTGAATTCATGCACGCGGTGAGGATTTTGCAGTGAAACAGGTCACACGGCAACAATTTATGAACTAGCACAAATGCTTCCAAATATATTTTAGATTGCATAATATTTCGGGCGCATACGTCGAAACGGTTGAGCCGTAGCATCTTTATTTGTTATTATTTCCTCATAATAATAATAAAATAAGGAAGTTATCATCAATCACAATACAAATTACAGTGAACTCCAAACGAACTCTCGTCTCCTCCACCAGCTGTGGAAAAAAGCCATTATAACAACACAGATCACTCCGCCTATTCATGCCAGAGTCCCGCGGAAAAAAAGTGATTGACAGGTGGTAATTTGTGTGTAACTTTATTTATTTATGATTTGGTTATGGGTAAAGCAAAGACCATGTGAGGCAGGTAGTTAATTAATTCGTTATGAATTAATTGATATTTAACAACAACCACCCCACCCCTGCCTATGACAATGATGCCATCGTCCATCGCGATATTTCACATTAGACATCGTACGATGCCCAATTGGTCAACATCGCCCAACCTTAGTGCTATTCTGCTATAACTACATTTTTCAGTAGCGTGGCAGTAGCGTCGCTACTTTATAAACAAATAGCTTTTTAATAGCGAAGCTATTTTTTTAGTCAAGTAGTGCAGTAGAGTCCACACAAGCTACATTTACCGATCGCGAATCAATAAGTGACGGCACCGACATTCACAGAGCTGTGAGGCCAGTGTCTAGCCGCTGAAAATAAAACCATATGACGGCGAGAATGACGATTTCTTCTTCTACCTGTTTTTCGGTGGTCAACAACAAACTTTTTGGTGCGTTACTGCCACCTTTCGCTCAGGTCGGTGATGTCACCAACCAAGGCTAACAAGTTGGCGGTTCATTCCGCTGTGAAGATTAATAAAGGGACTGAGCCGAAAAGAAAATGAATGAATAAACTTCAATTTAATATATTTTGTATGAGTAATTAAATGCAGGGGTGGCACGGTGGCTCAGTGGTTAGCACTGTCGCCTCACAGCAAGAAGGTCAATGGTTCGAGCCCCTGCATTTCTGTGTGGAGTTTGCATGTTCTCCACATGTTCGTCTGGGTTTCCTTCGAGTGCTCTGGTTTCCCCCACAGTCCAAAGACATGTGCTGTAGGTGAACTGAATAAAGTAAATTGGCCGTAGTGTGTGAGTGTGTATGGGTGTTTCCCAGTACTAGGTTGCAGCTGGAAGGACATCCGCTGTGTAAAACATATGCTGGATAAGTTGGCGGTTCATTCCGCTGTGAGACCCCTGACGGATAAAGGGACTAAGCCAAAGAAAAATGAATGAATAATTAAATGCATTGAAGTAATGATTCTGTTCTATTCCTTTTTTTCCCAATCTGAATATATTATATTGTCTTTTTACAAGTGTATGTATGTCTAATTTATTCAGAAATTACATATATGTGTCGTATTATAATAATAATAATAATAATAATAATAATAATAATAATAATAATAATAACACATTTATATTTTTAATATAAACATTATTTAGGATATAAAAGTTGTATATTTAAAATATCCATCTTTGTTATTAATACATTTAACAATGAAATGCATAGAAAATAAATAAATTCATTTTATAATCTTCCTAATAGTTATTTTGTATTAGTTTTTTAATGCTGTTTGGCAAAATAAATTCTTTTGAATTGTGCGTCATCCACTTGGACTGCTCTTTTGCTTCGAAAAAGTTTAATCCATTATCTTTTTCCACATAGAGGGTAATTAATCAAAATTAATGATGTCTGTTTATTTGTCATCAAATGTTTGTGACTAATGAACAATGTGTGATCAGCTACTGTATGACTGTTGACTTAATTTGACGTGAAATTCAATACTTTCATTAATAATGTCGTTCAAATTAAGTTTCGGGTTCTTGAGGGGGCTTTACTCAAATTAAAAGGTTGTCAGTTTAAAGAGATAATTCACCCAAAAATAATACTCATCTTCAAGTGGGTAATGTGAAGTGGCACGCTGACAAAAGGAGCTCGGATCGTAAATAAACAAACAAACAAGGCGAGGGTCAAAACACAGCAAAGCAAGGCAAAGAAAAACGTGTCGTAATGTTCACAATTCAGTTTAACAAGACTCAGCAATGAGATTGTCAAATAAATAAATGTGAATAATAATGAATAAATGTGTGTGTAATCAGTCCATGAGCAGCATCAGCTGTGGAAGTGTAATCAATGGAGACTTGGAGCAGGTGTGCGTGTGTTGCATGACAGGACTTGTAGTTCATATTGAGGCAGGATTATAGTTTATGTGAATCTGAATGTTCTTTAGCAATTTATGACAATTAGATCACTGGTGATCTTGACAAAGTGTCTTCAAACCTATGTGAGTTTCATTTTTTTTATCAAATCTAAAAGAAGATATTTCGAAAAATGTTGGAAACTAGTAGACTCTGAAGTGGTGTGGTTTACTCTAATTAAATGAAAAGGTTGTTAGTTTAAAGAGATAGTTCACCCCCAAAAAATTACTTGTCTTCCGGTATCTTCAAACCTTTCCAAGTTTCATTTTTCTGTCAAACTCAGAAGATATTTCGAAGAATGTTGGAAATTGGTAGCCACTGAGGGGGCGTGGTTTGCTCTAATCAAATTAAAAAGTTGTCAGTTTAAAGGGATACTCAAAAATTATAAACATCTTCAAATGTCTTCAAACTTTTATGAGTTTAATTATTCTGCCGAACCTAAAAGAAGATATTTTGAAGAATGTTGGAAATTGGTAGCCACTGGGGTGGCATGGTTTAATCAAATTAAAAGGTAGTCACCTCAAAATAATACTAGTCTCTAACTGCCTTTAAACCTATACGAGTTAGATTTTTCTGTCGAACCCAAAAGAAGATATTTCGAAGAATGTTGGAAATTGTTAGTTACGGAGTTGACGTTACTCTAGTCAAAAAAAATTAAGTTTGTGAGTTTAAAGGGATAGTTCACCCAAAAATAAAACTCATCTTCAATTGCCTTTAAACCTACACTATGAGTTTAATTTTTCTGTCGAACCAAAAAAAAGATATTTCAAAGAATGTTGGAAATTGATGGCCACTGAGGGTGCATGGTTTAAGTTGTCAGTTTAAAGGCGTAGTTCACCAAAAAATAATACTTACCTTTAAGTGACTATTCATTTTTCTGTTAAACCCAAAAGATGATATTTCGAAAAATGTTGGAAATCGATTGCCATTGACTTCCACAGTAGGATCAAAAACTAGTGGTTTCTGGTTTTCAACATTCTACGAAATATCTTCTTTTTGCTTCAACAGGAAAAAACTAAAGAAAAGACTTGTAACAACTGGAGTAAACGATGAGTAAGTATTCATTTTTAGGTGAACCGTCCCTTTAATAGATTTAAAATATTGCTCAAGTCTTCCGTCTTGTGCCTGAAATCCCTTCACGGAGGAGGATTTGTGAGCATTTGCGAAGTGTGTTTGGCCCTCAGAAGCCAAACATCAATAACCGCTCTGCTTAATCTGAGAGGCTGATTCTAATCTAGCGTGTCCTGTTGTTTTAAAGTGTTTCCGATGTGTTTAGGCTCTCTGGGGTGAGTTTCAGACGCGTCTTCAGATGCTCATTAGATTAAATGAGTATTTGTTCGCTCTGTGCTACATGTGCAGCCGCAGCAGAAGAGGGTGTCATGGGGAGCTCATGCTGGAGGAGATGTGTGTGTGTATGTGTGTGTGCGAGCTTTACTTATTACTCCATTAGTGGACATTTGCGTCTCCAGACTGACTTCTCGCACAAATACCCCAGGGTTTATTAGCTTGCGCGGTGGTGGATGGAAATGATTGGCCAGCAATTGGTGAAGTTCATTGTCCCTTCAGGCCTTTCGTCCTACAACCTTCCCTTTTTTTCTTTTTTTAGCCTTTAAAACAATAGTTAAAGTGAAACTGACTTGATTTGGCTCATGTTGATTACTAAAAGCATAATATTAATAATAATAACAGTACAAAAAAAGCAGAAATCTTTCAATAGAATGTAATGTACCCACATTAAAAAAATAATATAGTAATTTATAGTAAATACTCTAGTGCTTTTGAACCATACTAAATTGCCTTAAAATAATCTGTTGTGGCGATTTCCTGTTTGAGTTTCTTTCTTTTGTTAAACACAGAAGAAGACATTCTGAAGAAAGCTGAAAACCTGTAACCATTGACTTCCACAGTAGGAAAAAACAAATGCTATGGTTTCCAGCTTTCTTCAAAATATGAAGATTCCAGATGTCAGAGGAGAATGGCCAGACTGGTTCGAGCTGATAGAAAGACAACAGTAACTCAAATAACAACCGAGGTAGGCAGAAGAGCGTCCCTGAACGCATAACACTTCCAACCTTGAGGCAGATGGGCTACAGCAGCAGAAGACCACACCGGGTGCCACTCCTGTCAGCTAAGAACAGGAAACTGAGGCTACAATTCGCACAGGCTCACCAAAATTGGACAATAGAAGATTGGAAAAACATTGCCTGATCTGTTGAGTCTTGATTTCTGCTACGACATTCAGATGGTAGGGTCAGAATTTGGCGTCAACAATAGAAAAGCATGGATCCATCCTGCCTTGTATCAACGGTTCAGTTTCAGGCTGGTGGTGGTGGTGTAATGGTGTGGGGGATATTTTCTTGCCACACTTTGGGCCCATTAGTACCAATTGAGCATCATGTCAACGCCACAGCCTGCCTGAGTATTGTTGCTGACCATGTCCATCCCTTTATGACTACAGTGTACTCATCTTATGATGGCTACTTCCAGCAGGATAACATGCCATGTCATAAAGCGCCAATCATCTCAGACTGGTTTCTTGAACATGACAATGAGTTCACTGTACTCAAATGGCCTCCACAGTCCCCAGATCTCAATCCAGTAGAGCACCTTTGGGATGTGGTGGAACGGGAGATTTGCATCATGGATGTGCAGCCGACAAATCTGCAGCAACTGCGTGATGCTATCATGTCATTATGGACCAAAATCTCTGAGGAATATTTCCAGTGCCTTGTTGAATCTATGCCAAAAAGGGGGTCCAACCCAGTACTAGTAAGGTGTACCTAATAAAGTGGCCGGTGAGTGTATATATTCTAAATATACGAGTAAAATATACTGAAATATATTTATAAATAATAAACCTTATAGGAACCTAATATTTCTATATTTACATAAAATGTAACAAATGTTTTCAATTTCACTTTCAAATAATCAAAATACAAGCAAAAAAAAAGATGCTATAATATGTGGGTGTGTGTTTTTAAAGCCAAAAGAAGTATTTTAGCAAGTGCTCTATTGTAAGAGCTTCACCCTGACCTTGATTTTTGCTTGATTTTTTCCCAGAAAATGAGGAATGAGTCAAAGCTATTATTAGACATTTCTGTGTATTTCGTGTACTTCATCCAGTTTCGACCTTCCAGTGCAATTATGATGATCATTTAACAACACTTTTATAGATCTGAAAAAGAAAAAGACTTTCTGCTGGCCTCAATTTTTGCCCTTTTTAAAGGCATAGTTCACCCAAAAATGAAACTTTACTCACTATTTACTCCACCTCTAGTGGTTGCAAACCTGTTTGAATTTCTTTCTTCTGTTAAACACAGTAAGATATTCTGAAGAAAGCTGTAACCATTGACATCCATAGTAAAGGAATACTATGGTTTCCAGTAGGGCTGGACGATGTGGCAAAAATTTACATCACAATATATTTCTTAATTTTGGTCGATACGATATAATTCCGATATCGATGTGGACAATATTAAAAAGCCAGGAAAAAACTGCCAAGAACGCACACAATGGATGTCTGTACCAACAAATGTCTGCAAACTGAATTTGCAAAGTCTGTAATACCTCCAGGCTCTTATAACTTTAAGAAATAAAATAAAAACAGTACAAAAAAAAATTATGTTCAATTTTTATTTGTATTTAGCCTTTACAAATAAGAAATGTGAAATAAACTATCAAATAAATAAAATTCTCAGACTCAGCTTATTAACAATATATTTCCATTTAAACTAGAGCAGGCTAATTATTATTATAAACAACAAACAAACTCCTTCAGCCAGTGTTAGTTAAGACAAAAATACGACACTGACTTAAGTTGCTCCTCCACCCTGTGCCTAACTTCACCATAAAGTGCACGTATAGCCATGCGTGAAAAATAATTTCGACCAGTGAACTCGAATCGGGGATCAATGACTGACATCAGTTTCCTGAAGCCCACGCCATCCACTATACTAAATGGCATCATGTCCTTAGCCAAGAAGTTTGTAACAGCCCTAGTAGTGTCTTTATGACGTTTAGAGGTAGCTGTTCTGACACAGCTGGTTTCGGTGTCATGGAGGGGGATGCTGGGGATGGTGATGCGACAGGTTGGCTTAAACTTTTATGATGCCTCATCTTCTGACTCTCAGTATGTTCTATCGGGTGGAACTTCTTCAAATGATGGAACAGATTTGATGTGTTCCCGCTGCTAGTCGGCACCACTTTCTGGCACATTTTGCAGAGCACCCAAACCTGAAGTTTATCGGAACTTAAAATGTCGAACCACTTCCACACCACTAAATTTGTTTTTCGTCTCTTATTAACTATTTCGTCTGCATTCTTACTTGTTCATTCACATCTGTATTCAGGGCACTCATTTTGTAGCTAAAACTTTCTGCGACAGAGATTAACCAACTGCTGAGCACTGGCAGCGTGTCTGTGGTGTACGTCATTACGCAAGTGACATCATGCTCTTTCTGACGGCTGAGCACTGAACGTCATTCAGTGACAAATAATAATGTATAAAAGTATATATGTACAGTTGACGTCAGAATTATTAGCCCCCCTGTTTATTTTTTCCTCAATTTCTGTTTAACTGAGAGCAGATTTTTTTTAACACATTTCTAAACATAATAGTTTAATAACTCATCTCTAATAACTGATTTCTTTTATCTTTGCCATGATGACAGTAAATAATATTTTACTAGATATTTTTCAAGACACTTCTATACAGCTTAAAGAGACATTTAAAGGCTTAACTAGGTTAATAAGGTTAACTAGGCAGGTTAGGGTAATGTCACGGTTGTGGATCTGTCTGTTTCTCTTGTATGTGTGTGTGTGTGTGGGTATGGGTGTGTTTGTTTGGGTGCACCTTTACTGCGTGGCTGTGTGTGTTTACATGTCGTCAGCTGAGCGGTCACGTGCTTTGCTGTTGCTCAGCATCGCTCAGCTGTTAATCAGTGAACCACAGGTGCAGCGCGTTACCGCGCGCCTTTATCTGTTCAGTGTTTGTATCTCGTATTGTCAGTTCGTTGTGGTTCACGTCTCTGTCTGTTCCCTGTTAGGCTTTTCTCGCTGAATCCGCTGGTGGTGAGTCATCATAGAGTCTGTTGCTTTTAGTCTTGTCAAGCACGGCTTGGTTTCATTGAAGTTGTTACCGCTGTTTGCACTGATGACACCCACAAGAGATTCACTTTGTTTTGCTGCTCTGAAGAACTATTACCGCTGTTAAGCGTTGTCGATTTCCTTGAGAGATGCATCATTGCTCTACCCTATCCCTCGATATCTGGTGAGATCTATACCAGTTGTTATTTCCTGTTATCCCTGTTATCCCTTGCATTCACTTGCATTTGGGTCTCCTACGTATTTGTGACAGATAATTAGGCAGGTTATTGTATAACCATGGTTTGTTCTCTAGACTTTCGAAAAAAAATAGCTTAAAGGGGCTAATAATTTTTAGCAATTTAAAATGGCTTTTAAAAATTTAAAAACTGCTTTTATTCTAGCTGAAATAAAACAAATAAGCTAATAATTCTGACCTCAACTGTGTGTGTGTGTGTGTATGTATATATATATATATATATATATATATATATATATACAGTCCCTGACAAAAGTCGCTTATCTATTTTGTAGAAACACCTGCTATTAACCTGACTTTTAATTAATCAATTGGTGTCAGAAATAGCTCATATGAAAAGCTAAAACCCTCCTAATTATGTTTAATGCACTGAATTAAATTAGTTTCACTGAAAAAAAGATTTACCATTTAATCAAGACAGAAAAGTCAAATTTTGGCAAGTCAAAAGTTTTGTCGCCTATACAGAAATTGAACAAATTTACTGCAAATACAAAATAATATGTCAGCAAATTAAGTAGTGGTGCTGTGATATCCAAATTTAATATCTTGTATGACTTCCATGAGCTTGAAGGACTGCATCCATGCGGTTTGGCAAGGATTCATACAATTTGTTGATAAAGTCATCAGGAATAGCAAAGAAAGCAGTCTTGCATGCCTTCCAGAGTTCATCAATATTCTTTGGTTTCGTCTTCCATGCTTCCTCTTTCATCCTACTCCACATATGCTCAATGATGTTCATATCTGGTTACTGGGCTGGCCAATCCTGGAGCATCTTGATCTTCTTCGCCTTAAGGAACTTTGATGTGGAGATGGAAGTATGCGATGGAGCACCGTCCTGCTGCAGAATTGAAGCTTCCGGGATCTGGTCTTCAGACTCTTGATAATCAACACTTTAGTCTCAGGGTGAAGCTTAGGCATGTTTGCAGAGGTCTAGTTGCAGTTGATGTGAAGGTCTAGTGTAGTGGGGTTCTTTTTATACACACCTGAGACCTAGTTGATCCATTATTAGTCACAGGTGAAGCTCATATGACAAGGCGACAAAACTTGTGTCTTTTCAAAAAATTATTCAAGAATATTACAATACTTTTTGAAAGTTTCGTTTTGCACTGAAACATTATTACAAAAGCTGTCGGGATTAAAATGAACCATTTCTTGTAAAAAAATCTTGATTAGAAATATATTTCAGCTAGGGTTGGGCCGATAGACGATGCCATCGTCCATCGCCGATGGCTGATAGACATTACGATGCTGAGCCGGCATCGCCGATCCTTCGCCCCGCCCCCATTGCAAACCCGCTCGTGAAAAATACACACTCAGGCCCCATTACGCTAATACAGCTTAGTTTTAAAATGGCATTTTAGAATGAAAATGATCCACGTCCACACTGGTGTTTCACCTAGCATTTCTGAACAGCCCTCCGTCTGCTGAAAACACACATCACGTGACCACACCCACACACACACAAACACACACAGCCACACACACACACACACTGTCATGCGCTCGTCTGAGCTCCAGAGAACAGTGTACGTCGGAGAGTTTATGAAGGATGTACCGCTGGATCGCGTCTCACTATAGCTGTTAAACGTGATATTTAATTAATCTTGTCTCCATCTAACGACTCTTCTGTCTTTTGAATCTATCAGGTAACGTGTCACAGCATCAGTACAGTGCTTCAATCTTTCGCTTTCAAGCCTGTACTTAGTAATTTTAGCGAAACCCTCAGATACTGTTGGTTGTGCAGCTTTTTTGCCAACCAAGTTTGTCGACGCTATTATACTGACACCAGGGCCGGAGCAAGCTCAATTGGCGCTCTAGGCAAACGACGAGAATGCCGCCCTCAAACCGAAAGTTATGCTGCCTTCAATCCGAAAAGGCCAGCGGAGAGTGGGGGGGGGGGGGGGGGGGGGGGGGGGCGGAGGAGCTGGGTGTTGAGATGATGCGGGGTTTGTCGCGGACGAAAGCGAAGACCGAGGGGCGCTGAGATGATGCAGGGTTTGTTGCGGACAAAAGCGAAGAGGGGGGGGGGAGACGCACCGCGGACGCCACCCTAGGCAGCTGCCTAGGTCGCCTCTATGGACGCGCCGGTGCTGACTGACACAGATCACTTTGCCTACTCATGCCAGAGTCCCTCGGAAAAAGTGATTGAGATGTGATAATTTGTGTGTAACTTATCTTTATTTATTTATGATTTGGTTATGAGTAAAACAAGACCATGTGGGCCAGGTTGTTGAAACAGTAGGCTACAAATAATTAATTCGTTATGAATTAATTAATTAATTAATTATTCATAAATAATTAATTCACCTCTGTCTATGAAGACGATGCCATCATCCATCGCGATGTTTCACATTAGACATCGTACGATGCTAAATTGGTCAACATCGGCCAACCCTAATTTCAGCAGCACTTCAGGTCAATTTGTACACAATTGACAAGACTTTTGTCAGGAACTGACATAGATATCGAATTATTGTCCAGCCCTAGTTTCCAGCTTTCTTCAAAATATCTTCTCTATTGTTCAGCAGAAGAAAGAAACTCAAACAGGTTATAAACAAGTAAAGCGTGAGTCAATGATGACAGAACTTTCAATTTAGAGTTTTCAGCATTTTTAGTCTTGTGTTAATCAAAATTAAGCTGAATCCATATTTTCACTTGTATGTTCAGTTGATCGTCCAATGCAGAAAACACACACACACACACACACACACACAGATCTGAGAGGTTGCTGTAAACTCCAGCTGCTTTATTTAAGGCTCGTGTTGTTCTAGTTGTGCTTTTTTTAAAGAAGCCTGAGCTCAGCTGTTTCTCCTGATGTCCTGAGACGCTCTGCTCGGGCAGCTGTGCCAGAAACACCACTGAAGTGTCCTGTAGAGGGCAGCAGTCCTGATCTGACAGATACACCACACTTTTAAAAATGCAGGGTTCCACTCAATTCTTTCATGTTGTCCCAACACAAATCGATTAAGCTCATTCATTTTCCTTCAGCTTAGTCCCTTATCTATCAGGAGTTGCCACTGTGGAATGAACCGCCAACTATTCCAGTATAGGTTTTATGCAGCGGATGCCCTTCCAGCTACAACCCAGTACTAGGAAAGACCCACACACACTCACATTCACACACATACACTACGGCCAATTTAACTTATTCAGTTCATCTATAGCACATGTATTTGAACTTTGGGGGAAACCGGAGCACCCGGAGGAAACCCACGCCAACACGGGTAGAACATGCAAACTCCACACTCGAACCAGCGACCTTCTTGCTGTGAGGCCACAGTGCTAACCACTGAGCCACCGTGCTGCCATCGATTAAATTAACGTAACAACTGTAAATGGATTGAGCATATAATAATTAAGCTACCCCAAAAAATCTCCAGAATGGTGTTGTTTCAGCTCATTTTAAATAAGTTTCGACAAACAGCAAAACCTTGGTTTTTTTAAGTGCACAGGCCTCTCCAGAGTACAGTCAGAGCTCAGCTGGCCCGAACACAGCGGATCAGTTCAGCGATGGAGTTGATCTGGGGTTTGCAGCAGTGGATTTTTTTAGAGGTTGAAAGGTGTATGTCAGCTGGAAGAAGCTGGAAGGCAACCTAAATGTGTCAATTTCCATCATCGCCAATAGACTATTTCAATGTGGTCATGTCACTGGCCCATAAGCATTTCCTGCTTGTTATCAAACTATTTTATATCTGTAACAAGAGGCAATTCAATCATAACTTCATGTTAAAACAGCAATCATAACATTATGTATTAATATGTGGCTCTTTTTGGATTCCCGGAAGCTATCGAAATTAAAAATGTAAAGCAGGAAATACATTGAGACCATTGTTTTTGTTTACATCTCTCAAAATGGTCAATAGCCGAGTAGTTAGAGCGTCGACACATAATTCTGAGGTGTTCATGGCGACCTGAGTTCGATTCTCGGCTTCTCTTTGCCGGTCATTCCCCTCTCTGGTCCCCACACTTTCCAGTCTGTAATCTTCATTGTCCTGTCCACTGAAGGTAATCACCCTCCTCCCTCTTGTCAAAAAAAACTTTTCCATTTGCCAAAAAACACCCATGTTCACCAATTTCTTGGAAAAAATCAAATTAACATGAGGTATTATTTTTGCGTTAGTTTACACAGAAATAAGATAAAATATTTTGTTAATATTTCACCCTCATGCACTGTAAAAAATGCAGGGTTCCACAAAATTCATTCATGTTGTCGCAACACAAACTAATTAACCTAACAAGTTCATTCTAGTAAGTTATTTCAGCTAATTTTAAATTATAAGGAGCAAAATCATTTATTTGGGTGTCTTTCCAGTCTCTTGAGACATTCGTTCATCTTTAGAACACAAATTAAGATATTTTAGATGTAATCCAGGAGCTCTCTCTTCCTCCATATACTCAGTAAATATATAGTTGAAGTCAGAATGATCCGCCCTCCTGTGAATTTTCTTTTTCAAATATTTCCCAAATGATGTTTAACAGAGCAAGGATTTTTTCACAGTAATATTTTGTTATAATAATAATATTATTTTTAATATTATATTTATAATATTTTTTCTTCTGGAGAAAGTCTTATTTGATTTATTGCAGCTAGAATGAAAGCAATTTTATTATAATAAAAAAAAACATTTTAAAGTCCTTATTATTAGCCTGATTAAGCAATTTTTAAAAGTTACCATTTCGAAAATGTCACAAATGGGGCGTCATGGTGGCGCAGTGGGTAGCGATGTCGCCTCACAGCAGGAAGGTCGCTGGTTCGAGCCCCGGCTGAGTCAGTTGGCATTTTTGTGTGGAGTTTGCATGTTCTTCTTGAGTTGGCGTGGGTTTCCTCCAAGTGTTCCGGTTTCCCCCACAGTCCAAACACATGCACTATAGGTAAATTGAATAAACTAAATTAGCCGTAGTGTATGTGTGTGATAGCAAGTGTGTATGAGTGTTTCCCAGTAATGGGTTGCAGCTGGAAGGGCATCTGCTGCCTAAAACATATCCTGGATAAGTTGGCGGTTCATTCCGCTGTGGCGACCCCTGATTAATAAAGGGACTAAGCTGAAAAGAAAATGAATGAATGAATAAAAATGTCACTAACGTTTTAAGCAAATTTGTAATGGAAACCTAACTACTTATAGGTAAGAAATCAGATTCGATCGCATACAGCTATGGAAAAATAAAGAGTCTTCTAGAAAATTCTTGTTAACCTCTGGATTTACTGAGTTTAGTGGGTATGAGTTTGATTTAGATGTTAATATTTGTTTTATTTTATAAATATCCAACACTATCTCACAGCAGTTCGTAACTTGATTAAGTGGCTAATTCGTATAAATTCATATGATCTCCTCTGTATAATTTTGTACAATTTGCTCATCCCCCAATGGCGGTTGGATTTTAAGGTGGGGTTTGGTGCCACGCCTCCTTTTTAAAGTCATACATGCTCGTATGACTGAACTCATACAAATTCATACAAATTAGCCACTAAACAGACAAAACGTAAAATACTTGCCTTTCCTCGTGAGATCAGGCTGAAATATCTGACATTTCTTCCAAATTTCATCTAAAAATATTGTGATTTTTTTCGTATTTTTTTATTCCAGAAAATGATGGTCAGAATAACAAGAAATAATGCTTTACTTAACTCTTCTGAAATTAAAACATTAATAATGTGTTGATGTGTGTGTGTGTGTGTGTGTATATATATATATATATATATATATATATATATATATATATATATATATATATATATATATATATATATATATATATATAGTATATATATATATATATACACACACACAGGGCTTTACATTAACACCCGCCAAATGCGGGTAGATTTCAGTGGTGGCGGGTAAGACAGACACTCCCACTAGCCACTTTGGCCGGTTGAAAATAATTTTCTCGGATAATAATTCATAAAAGCAGGGTTTGACAATAAGGATGGTCCAATATGCATGCAAAGGCGGTCTTAGAATTACGAAAGCAACACGACTGACAAAAATATTACGTTCGCGTGAGCAATAAAAAAGCAGATGAATACCGAATGAAAGATGATCTCTCGCAGCTGAGTTGATGCGCGCGACTGTTTAAAACACGTGCACGCTCTCGTTTCCTTGCGTGAAGCAACTGTGTCTAGAAACACAGCTGATGTGATCGGTTCTCTTTCAAATAGACTAGACAAAAAGTAATGAACATGCACCCACAGTCTTGCTGCTTTGAAGAGCTCCAGATTTATATTTTTGTAAGCAGCACCGGTTTCTTTCACTTTCACCATTATAGAACAGATTTTTTATGGGTCTAACGTTAACCGTGTGCGTTATAATCCTTTCATTATCACACGGTATGTTTTTGACCTGCTTTCTTTTGCGTATTGTGGTTTAATTATCATTTTTTACAATAACATTGCTTTAATGGGAGATTACTCCTCATTTATGTGTAGTAAACTGGTGATCCTGGACCTTTAGCCAGGACAGATTATTGTGCATATGTTTTGTTAAATAAAAAGTATAGTAAACAGCTATATTATGCTTGTTTTGACACATTTAAAATTCGTGGCTAAGAAATAATGAATTGTTTATGTTTGGTGTGGTCAGAGATAAATTTGGTAAATCCTTCATTTTGAGCTCTGAAAATTATGAAAATTAAAAACTAATTGTAATACTATGAAACCATGACCCATTTGCTCATGAACATTTAGCAAGCTCATACACGACACACAAAAAGTGAAATGAATGAGGCATGTGGAGAAAACGCAACATCTAAATCAAGTAATTTTAGCATGTCAAAGTCATATTTATGTGTATAAAATATAATTTCCCAACAATAAAATTGTGGCTAGTGAAAATGGCGAGTGGCTAGTAATGTTGGAAAACTACTAGCCACCGTGGCTGGTGATCAAAAAAGTTAATGTCAAGCCCTGTATGTGTATATATATATATATATATATATATATATATATATATATATATATATATATATATATATATATATATATATATATATATATATATAATAAAAATAAACAAAAAATATATGATTTTTTTTTTTATTTTGTAGTTTGTCATTTATTTTGCAGTATTTTGCATGAATTTAAATGTATCATCTTTTGATTTCTAAAGATGTTTGGTGACTAAAATATTATTTTAATAACAGTATCTGTTTAATAAATATATTTTGTTTGTGCACCAAAATATATCCCCTATATTCATTGAGAAATGCATAAAAATATTCATTGTCAAAATAGGGTGTACTCTGAGCACTGTATATGCTATTAATAATAAACATTAAATATGTAATATATTACCATATAAAAAGGCAAAACAGAAGCAGTTTAGCATTTTCCTGGAGTCCGTTATTCATCAACCAGAGCAGCCGTCTTCTGTTCTTCACATTTCTGGCTGAATATTATGTACCGCGCTGAACATTATTCTGCGCTCCTGTTGTAAATCTCCTGTCCTGTAGTAAACAAGCGACTGATTATTTCAGTTTTGCTTCAGGCTTTTCATCAGATCCACACACTAAAACACTGATTATTTGGAAAACAATGAGCCTGAGCTGCAGAGGAGAAATGAGAGCGAGTTTCAGTGCAGATTTCAAGACGTCAGAAACACAGATCTTATGCACACACACTCTTATACACAGATCAGGATTATATGTCAATACTCAATATAGTTACAGTCATTTCCCTATATGCTCTGTTTTGTATTACTTTTATAACGTAAAGGGCTCTAGTTAAACAGTTTAGGCGCAAAGTCTAAAGCTCATGGCACAAAAGCATTAAGGGCATGTCCGAATCCGCTTTTGCTATTTTAGGGACTAAAAAATACGCTCTGCGCCTCGGTGCATGCTCTAGCAGGGTTGTGCTTATTCTCTTAATAAGTTATGGGTGTGTTTTGAGCATAACGTTCATTAAACCAATTAGAGTCTCATCTCCCATTCCAGTTGTGTCACGCCATGGTGCACATGCTATTTACAATGGCTGACTTTGTAAAAGGAAAAACTGAACACTTTACTAGCGAGACAGTTAAACAGACCATCTGCAGCGTCAGGATAAAGAATAAGCCTCCTCCATTTGACCTCTTTACTTTCTCTTTACTTTATTTTTACTCCTTTACTTTGGTGGAGTAAGGAAACGGTATTGTATGCACTCCACTGAAGACATCTATTAGCCTACATATTTAATTTTGTTTGTTAAGCGCAAAGATTTGTTTCAAAACTATTTCTAAAATTCAGTTTTAATTTCCAGCAAACGAATAAATGAACAATAATAGCGAAGTGTGGTCAAGTGTGGTCTTATTCCTATGCCCCATGGTGATACATACGTCTCCAAAACCTGACAGGAGGACAAATCTAAACTTGTTTTTATTAAAACAAATATACATATGCATATAATAAATAATACTGCTAATCATAATAACATTATACAAATGCAAATTGTGTCTTGAATAAGCTGAAACAAGCCCTTCGAGATGAAGTCATGGAGGCAGTGGTGTTTACATTTATGTAGAAAATAATAGTTTTGTAACATTTTAATCCTTTAATTGTTTTCTTATGTAAATATGTTTGTGTATTGCTGTACATCCTGTGTGTATTAAGCAATGTGTAAGTGTTTGAACTCGTATAGGTGCATAAATAATGCGCCCTGCGCTGGACTATAGACCATCTTTCAGTTGGTCAGTGGCGCAATCTATTTCAGTTCCTTAAAATAGCAACGCGCCAACAATGCGCTTTAACACACCTCCTTTATAGACCAAAACACCCATGAATCCACAAAGTGGCGCAAATGGATTTGCTATTTAAACAACGTGGCGCAAAACGTGAAAATTACTGTTGCGCTGGTCTGAAAATAGCAACAAATCGCGCCATACACATCTTGCGCCTTATTGCGCCGGGTGTATAATAGGGCCCAATGTGTAAAAATTGTGTATCAATAGGTAAATTTACTTATTAATGGTATACAGTAAATATTGCGAGGGTTAATATTTTCATAACATTACTATAAAATATATATTGAACAGTTGAACATAAATATTGCAACAATTAGTATTTAAAAAATTTAACTATTGCAGTTATTGTATTCATTCATTTTCCTTCAGTTCAGTCTCTATTTCAGGGGTCACCACAGCGTATTGAATCACCAACTATTCCAGCATATATTTTAAGCAGCGGATGCCCTTCCAGCCACAGCCCAGTACTGGGAAGAACCCATACACACTCATTCACACACACAGTCATACATAGTTTATTGAATTTTTCAATTGTTCATTCAAACTCCTAAAGTGACCTTTTAACACTCCTGAATATTAATAATATTATTATTAATAATAATATTAACATTATATAAATAATAATAATAATAATAATAATAATTTACCTATTTAATTATAAAATAAAAACTATAAAACAAAGAAATACTGATGTTTAACCGCTTTGATGATGGTTATTAAAAATGTAAAATACAATATAATACAACTTACAGAATAATACAACAGTACAGAAATCTGAACAAATTATAATTGTTATTCTTATTAATTTATTAAAATAATAATATTAAAAGTATACGCAGCCGCAACCCAACACTGGGAAACACCCATACACACTCTTTCACACACATACACTACGGCCAATTTAGCTTATTCAGTTATCCTATAGCGCATGTCTTTGGACTCAAACCAGCAACCTTCTTGTTTAAAGAAACATATATTATAGAAATAAACATATATTTTTTTATAATTTTTGAGTAATTATTATTTTACTAGTATAATTAGTATTTATTAATTATTGCATTCATTTCATTTATATATTATGGGGTTCAAACCTGTGATTTAAAAACACTTTTAAGACTAATAAGAATATACAATTTTTTTTTTTATAATTTTGAATACTTTTCATTTACATAATTTTTATTATTCCTATTTTTATTTATTTATTATTATTATTTTATCATTGCCATTTTATTATCATTTTATTATTATTATTATTATCATTATTATTATTATTATTATTATTATTATAAAAAATTTTAGTATTATTATTAATATTGTTAGTAATGCAAACATGAGGCAATGGAAAGGTTTAAATAGATTTTAAGTTTCGCCATATTTTTAACACACACTCTTGAAACAGCAGTGTTCTGTGTGATATATGAGGAACAGAGTCATCATTCTGGCAAGCTCGGCAGCCGCAGTTTAATTGGAGAACACGCTCATCATTTAAAGCAGACATGGCTACGGTTTGCTCCCAATGACAATAAATCAGCATAACTGTCCCATTTCCAGCTCCATCCATTTTTAAAAGGCGTCACGTCTCTGCAGGTGTGGAGTTTTAGCCTGCAGATATGAAGATCCATTAACCCTACGCACGCCGAGAAGCTACACAATTTTATCTGTGACGGTCAAAACGAACACAACTTGACCTGTAAAATAGTAAAAGTACTCATGTGATGCAAAATTTAATTGGCTGTTTTAGCAAAAACCTCTTGTGGGGGCGGGCTTATATGCAGTGGGCTACTCTGATTGGCTTGTGAGATTTTTGATTGGTAATAATAATCACACTAATCATATTCATATTACCAATTCTGTTCCTCATATATTACACAAAACACTGCTGTTTCAAGAGTGTGTATGTTAAAAATATGGCGAAACTTATAAACTTTTTAAACCTGAAGTGATACAAGCTGGGCCAGTGTTATTGTTACCTGAAATAAAATCAATGTTAATTGATTCATAATAAGTGAGTCAAATAAATTCTGCACATTTTTTTTATTTGAGCTATTTGAGTCTGAATACTTATAATAATAATATTTTTATTATTTTGAATTCATTAATTTAATATATTTAATCAAAATTAATACAATTTAATTCATTTATGTATTTATGATTTTTATTAATTAATACAATTAAGTTTAATTAATGCTATGTCATAAAATCAAATAAAAACATACTTAAAAATAAAAATGAATTAAAGCTATTAATAAAAACTACAATGACGTCAAATATTAATTATTATTATTAGCAGTAGCAGTAGTATTAAATATTAATAATATTATTAATAATAATATTAACATTATATCAATAATATTAATATATAATTTTAATAATAATATTAATCATTTAACTATTTATTTATAAAATAAAAACTTCAAAACAAAGAAATTGTTATGATTCAGTGATTTAGCGGCTGCAGATCACTAACGGACTATACTCATTACATAGACTCTTAATACAGCACACACACACACACATTGCTGAGTCTTGTTGTTAATTGTACACGTTACAAAGCGTTTCTCCTTGCCTTGCTCTGCCGTGTTTGATTCTTTGCCTTGTTTATTGTAAATGCTAGCCGCCTGGACCGACCTCTTTGCCTGTTTTTGACTTCTCTTTTGGATTGTCCGCATCATACTGTTTGCTCCTGTCATCCTGTGTATTACTTCTCCTATTACTATTACACATGACAAGATGACAAGATCAATAGACTCACTACAGTTTGACAAATATTGCACCTGTTGGACAACATAATGTACTTTTGAGGCTTTTTTTAGGCAAGAATGTAGATGTTTAGATTGCAACTATGCAGTTTATTTATAAGGACAGTGCCTATTTTAAACATTTATAATTTTGGATTAGCCTGTCATACTGAGCAGAGCAAAGACGGTTGACGGTCCGCCACAAAATGGCAACAGAGACTGTATAATTAATCAAACTACAGCTGATCAAATCATTATAAAACAGATAAGTAACATTCTAAGTCGATCTCTCTCTTTTGTATTGTAACCAAGGAAGTGACATTGACAACAAAGGTGCGGATCCAAATGCAAGGTTTTATTAAAGGGATGGTCAGGCAAGCAATGATCAACACAGGAGCAAACAGATGTATGAGGGAAATCCAGATCCGTAGTCAATATAACAAGCAGATAGTCACAAGGCTGGCAGCAGACAGGGAGAAACCGATAATCAAGGCGAGGGTCAAAAACACGGCAAAAACAAAACAAGGAAACGCTTAGAATTGAAACTGGAACAGATAACAAGACTCTGCACTGGAGTGAGTGTGTGTGCTGCTTATGTACTGTGTGTAATCAGTCTTTGACAAGCCTCCGGTGGTGCGTGTGCAATCAGTCAGGATGAGGAACATGTGTGTGTGATTGGAGTGCATGTATGGAGTTGTAGTTCATTTGATGGCGGATTTGTAGTCCATGGGTGAGAGTGCATGTTAACCAGCGATCTATGGAGAGAAGATCGCTGGTGATTGTGACAAAGCCCCTCCTCTAAGGAGTGGCTTCCAGACGCTCCTACCATAGTTCAGGCGGGAGGTGGAGCGGAGGCGGAACAGGGGGAGGGATGAAGGGCCAGGACCATGCAGCGAAGGTGTACTTTGAGCAATGAAGCTGCATGAGGTCTGGATTGTGGAGTTGCTGAAGGCCTGGAGCGTGGAGCTGCGGAAGGCCTGGAGCGAGGAGCTGCCAAAGGCCTGGAGCGTGGAGCTGCGGAAGGCCTGAAGTGTGGAGTTGCGGAGGGAGAGAAGATCGCTGGTGATTGTGACATGTATGTTGTAGTGCTGTATTTATACCAGTAATCTGCTAGTGTTTGCTTTGCTTTGGCTTTTTCTGGGTTAATTATTTTGATCTCCCGATTGCAACAGAGAATACTGGGACATCTCTGTAGACTGATGGCATTTCATGTTGTTCAGCCTAATAATCTTCAAATGTGAGCAAAATCACCTGTTTTTCATCACTTTAGACATTACGCTAGAGAATCATTCAAACACTAGCTCTAAAGTGACGTTGGTTAATAAGCAATGGTTTCTGCTGTTATTACCCGCTGCAAATGTGAATGAGTGGCAGAAGAAAGTAGTTCCTTGTACAAAAGCATTTTGAGACTCTCCGTGTTTGATTTTCTTTTTATACACACGATTATGCGTTGAACTGTTGTATAAACGCAATATCACACTCGTAGCAGTGCGATATGGCTGTATATTGTCACTGGTGGGACACTAAAGCACTCAGCTTGCGGCCAACACACGCCTCCCACCACTGCCGATATACAGCCATATCGCACTGTTACTCCTGTGATACTCTGTATTATATTTACATTTTTAAAAATGTGTCCTTATATAGATTTTTTTTCCAAAACTGCTCATTTCGGTTTTATCAAATTATACATTATATTACCATTTTTTAATAATTTACAGCAATTGTAGATGAAAATGTCTATCTATATGTCTGACACTGGCAACAATCAACAAGCGGATACATAAGTTAATAATGCATAAATAATAAGCATCTACCACTGCCTACCTGCATTATTTATTGATGCTGCAGTGCATGCTGGGAGCTCTCAAACGCTGATATTCTGCCGTATGAAGCTGCTTGTTCAGAAAGAGTTATTGGCATTTCTGCAACTGTCTCAATGCTGGATCATATGTAATTCCTCCTCTTTTTTTCCGAAGATCTAAGAAAGTTTGAGCTCAGGTTTCTGAGAAAGAGTTTGACATACTGTATAAAATCCCCAGGCTTCAAAGAGCTCTTAATTACTGCCGTCACAGAAGAAGAAAGAAAAAAAAAAAACAAGGCTGGGTTCATCAAAAAACTGCTTGAAACTCTCCATATTATCACATCACCTTCTCTGGTAAAAATAGAGGCTCTAATTAAAAGCAGAAAGGATTTTTAGTTCTCTTTTAATTCCGAAAAGCGCTATTATGCTCTAGTTCTTTGTGTGCGATGTGTACCATTCAAAAAATATATAGTCGAGTAAGAAATTAATATTTTTTTTTATTAGCTCATTAGATTTTTCAAAGGTGACTGAAATACTTTTTTTTCCCAAAGATTTCTAAGACATGCTGTGAGTTTCAGCTTTCTGTTTCTCCGAAAGAAATGGCATTGAAACAGAAATCAGTCTTGAACTTAAATTGCTGTAAGTGATAACAACATATCTTTGTATATTTACAGTTGAACACAGTTATTTTGTGATATTCTTTTCACAGGTGAAGAAGACTGTACAAAAGTTGAGGACTGTGGGGGGGTGAAAGGTGAAAAATACTTTATGAAGTGTGCTTGACAAAGGTGAGTGGGGTTGACCTTTTTATTATAAAAAGAAGTAAAAAAATCTCCCTCCTCCTCACTGTAAGTTGCTTTGGACAAATGCTAAATGACTAAATGTAAACAGGGCTCGAAAATTGCGACTGTTTTGGTTGCATATGCTCCTGAAATTTTATCTATGCGACCTCAAAATATATTTGGGAGCATTTGTGCGAGTGCATAAATTCTTACTATGCGACAGTTTTCACTGCAAAATGTTCACCGCATGCACGTATTTAGGACACATTCACGCAGAATGTATCTTTGCAGCAAAAAAACGCCAAACGCAGCACTCAGGAAAAGTTTAAAACAGTTGACATCTGAACTTACTGCAGTAAACAAATCCTGCAATGCTTGCTCCGCCTTTAAACTCTTCTGATTGGCCCACTGCTCTAGAACAGAACGCGAATGGATTGGTTAATATCGGTTGTCAATCACTCAGTTCAGATGACGGAGCTACAGCCGCAAAAACCTAAAGGTCTGGATATGAGAGAATGAAAACAACACTGGACTAGCAACTAGAAACAACCTAAAATTACAAATAATGGCACATCTGATTAGTGATCATGTAATGAATGTCAATCCAGCATTTACACTTTTCGAAGAGTGGATAAAAACCTTCCAGTGTTTAAAGTCCGCTATGAAAATGACTAAAGCATTCACCGTAAAGCCGGTGGGACGGAGTTTTCAGGTAACAGTGTTTGCCACTGAATCTACACATTTTAAGCACGAGATGGTCTAACGTTATTTAATCCTTCATTTAATCCTCATCATCGCTAAAGAGCATGCATTCACTGAGATGAAACTAATATGCAGCTCATGAAAAGACCGTTATTGCTATTAAGATCACGAATGCAAATAATAAGTTATATGTCAATATCATCTGTGCAATATCAGACGCCACCCGTGAGAACAGCACAGTTATTATCGTTAACTCAGTTCATCTCATTCATGTCAAGCAGTGTGTGCAGGGCCGGTGAGCGCATGCAGATGTATTTTTTTTATTAGTTTTGATTACAGTTGATTTCAAATGCAATAAATCTGTTAATATAAAACTTGTAGTCACAGTGCTCATAATTGTTGGTGGGTGCACCTAAATTTTGTCTGGTGCGCCTAAATTTTTGAAGTTAGGAGCACCGGTGCTACCAAGAAAAAAGGTTAATTTCGAACCCTGGTAAATGATAATTATAGGTTAATTAGGCAAGTCATTGGACAAAAGTTTTTTGTTCTGTAACAAAAAGTGTGTGTGCGTGCGTGCGTGCGTGCGTGCGTGCGTGTGCATGTGCGTGTGTGTGTGTATATATATATACACACAGTTGAAGTCAGAATTATTAGCCCCTCTGTTCATTTTTTTCCCCAATTTCTGTTTAACGGAGAGAAGATTTTTCTAAACATATAAGTTTTAATAACTCATTTCTAATAATTGATTTATTTTATCTTTGCCATGATGACAGTAAATAATATTTTACTAGATATTTTTCAAGACACTTCTATACAGCTTAAAAGTACATTTAAAGGCTTAACTAGCTTAATTAGGTTAACTAGGCAGGTTAGGGTAATTGGGCAAGTTATTGTATAATGATGGTTTGTAGACTATTGAAAAAAAATATAGCTTAAAGGGGCTAATGATAATGACCTTAAAACTGCTTTTATTCTAGCTGAAATAAAACAAATAAGACATTCTCCAGAAGAAAAAATATTATCAGACATACTGTGAAAATTTCCTTGCGCTGTTAAACATAATTTGGGAGATATTTAAAAAAGAAAAAAATTCAAAGGGTGGCTATATATATATATAGTTTTTTTTTTTTATTTTTTTTTTTATTCCAGCCAAGTTCAAAGAAATAAGATTTTCTCCAAAAGAAAAAAATGTAATAGGTAATACTACACTCTAAGAAATGCTGGGTTATTTAAACCCAATTTGGGTAAAATATTTACTAGCCCAAATATTCAATCCAGGCTCATTCTTAAAAGGTACCTCTATATACATTTCTGGAAAGCACCAAATACGTCTAAATACGTTTTATTGGTGTTTTTGTTTTCGCAATTTCACCAGAGGTCTCTGTGTACGCTTTTTCAGATCTCAAATTTCTCTCGTGAGTGCCATTCGTGCCTGCTGTTCTCATGTAAATCCACCAGAGGCCGCTGTCGACTGACTGACTCACCGACTGACTGACCGACTCACTGATCGACTGACCCACCCTCCTCCTTCCCTAAACCCAACCAATAGTGTTTTCAAAAGCACCGATTGACCAGGGCCCACCCACTTCCCTAAACCCAACCAACTGTTTTAAAAAGCAATCCAGAAAAAGAAAAGCCCTCACCTGATTTTACCACATTTTCAGATTTTACCACATTCTCACCCTGTCATTTACTTGTTTATTTTATTTTTTGGCTTCTCTTTTTGTCTTACTTGCTTTCTGGAACTGTTCTTCGCCAGACTCAAACCCCGTCATCGTGGTCAACTCCTCGCTGCATCTCAAGTCCGCCAACATACATGGTGAGCTAACGGGACAAACAGGTAACAGCAGGAAAGTCGTCCATACGGAGGTAAACGGTCAGCTGCTAGTGCAAAAAGAAACGGCGTCATACCGCCCCGTAACGTTCGTATTAAAGATGAAATGCAGCCATACGTACTTCTGGTTACATAATTTGTGATCTCCAGGAATGTATAAAGGACTACGTTTTCAGAATGAGCCTGTGTTGCAAATATTGAGTTAAATTTGGTCCTATTAATTTAATTAAACAAATAACCCAGCAGTTCGTTTAGTTCGTATTACACCCAAAACTGAGTTGAAATAACCTAGGATTTTTAGAATGTATGAAAATGTACTTGCTTCGTTAAACAACACTTAAGGAAAAAACTGAAAAAGAACCTTAATTTTCTTAAGATGGAAGTTTGAACTTGTGTAATTTAAGTTGAAATTACTTGCAAAGTTAATTGAACTCAACTTTAAATTTAATTAGCAATTTGTTTATAAATGTATTTTATTGTAAGTATAAAATATTGGACAATAACCTAAAATATATCACTGAACCCATAATGTACTATCCCTGCTTTAACGCAGTAAAGCACCTGAACCGTCTCTTTCTTTGAGTTCTTCACTGAGGTCTGACCTGAAAGCTGAAGAATGGCGCTGTGTAAATGCAGTTCAGCACTTTTGGGATTTGCATAATTCCTTTAGTGAATCGGATGCGGAGACATTACAGACATAAACAACACTATCAGCGGGAGCGATTCATTCTGAGTCGATTGCCCCTTTAGTGTCCAAATTCAGTTTCCAGGTCACTAAATCCTGGAATTGAACACACAACCTTTGCAGCGGCTCCTGTATTACTCTCACTCATACGGTACATTTACTGCTGCGTACATGAGCAATGTGGCAAGCCAATTTAACATTTAATCAATACATCATTTTTTCGATTCTACACTCCCTGACAAAAGTCTTGTCGCCTATCCAAGTTTTAGGAACAACAAATAATAACTTGATTTCTAGTTGATCATTTCATATCAGAAGTGGCTTTTATGAAAGGCAAAGGCCTCTAGATTACGCTTATTTTACCCAAATAAAATATGATCATGCCTTGATTTTTAGTTATTTAGTAAAGTCTGACAATAGTCAAAAGTCTTGTCACTTAACAGAAATAATGTCCAGTATAGAATATAAAGTCATGGTGCAGTGGAGAAAAAATGAATATTGTGTCTGACTCCATCATGAGCTTGGAGGACTGCATCCATACATCTCTGCAATGACTCAAATCCCTTATTAATAAAGTCATCTGGAATGGCAAAGAAAGCGTTCTTGCAGGACTCCCAGAGTTCATCAAGATTCTTTGGGATCATCGTCAATGCCTCCTCCTTCATCTTACCCCAGACATGCTCAATAACGTTCATAATGTCTGGTGACTGGGCTGGCCAATCCTGGAGCACCTTGACCTTCTTTGCTTTCAGGAACTTTGATGTGGAGGCTGAAGTATGAGAAGGAGCGCTATCCTGCTGAAGAATTTGCCATCTCCTGTGGTTTGTAATGTAATGGGCAGCACAAATGTCTTGATACCTCAGGCTGTTGATGTTGCCATCCACTCTGCAGATCTTTCGCACACCCTCATACTGAAGTAACCCCAAACCATGATTTTTTCCTTCACCAAACTTGACTGATTTCTGTGAAAATCTTGGGTCCATGCGGGTTCCAGTAGGTCTTCTGCAGTATTTGTGATGATTGGGATGCAGTTCAACAGATGATTCATCAGAAAAATTGACCTTCTGCCATTTTTCCAAATGATCAGCTAGAAGTCAAGTTATTATTTGTTGCTCTGATAACTGGGATTGACGACAAGACTTTTGTCAGGTAGTGTATATATTTTCCATTAAGTGCAAGTACTTATTCATTAGCTACTACTTAAACAACATAACAGAAAAAGAATTGCCAGTTTATTACTTTTGTAGCATTGTATTAATTTTGTACTGTAATATACAACACCAATGTGGACAATATATCAATTCGAACTGTTAAAACTGTCAATCAAAGTCACCTTTGCCAACTTTTCAACATCAAAATTTGTTGAAGGATAGATCAAGGTCTCATAATGCAATTTAAAAGCATAACAGTAACCTGTTTTTAGTTATTGTTATTGTAGTTTGAATAAGTAA
Source organism: Danio kyathit (assembly GCA_903798195.1). Classification (NCBI taxonomy): domain Eukaryota; kingdom Metazoa; phylum Chordata; class Actinopteri; order Cypriniformes; family Danionidae; genus Danio; species Danio kyathit. Next base: position 206,379 of record CAIGQS010000061.1, read on the forward strand.
ACAAAAACAACATGAATTCACAAAATATGAAAAATACTGTTAATTTCCGAATTGTTTATAGTGTACCCAGCTGGTTTGATAGTGTAAGATAACAATGTTGCATTATAAGGGTGTACATACTGATGGAAATAAATATTTTTTCAATAACAATATCATTGTTGGCAACGCAGTGGCGCAGTAGGTAGTGCTGTTGCCTCACAGCAAGATCGTCGCTGGGTCGCAGGTTCGAACCTCAGCTTGGCTGGGTCAGTTGGCGATTCTGTGTGGAGTTTGCATGTTCTCCCTGCGTTCACGTGGGTTTCCTCCGGGTGCTCCGGTTTCCCCCACAGTCCAAAGACATGCGGTACAGGTGAATTGGGTAAGCTAAATTGTCCATAGTGTATGAGTGTGAATGTGTGTGTGGAAGTTCCCAGAGATGGGTTGCGGCTGGAAGGGCATCCGCTGCGTAAAAATCGTGCTTGATAAGTTGGCGGTTCATTCCGCTGTGGCGACCCCGCAAGGGACAAAGCCGACAAGAAAATGAATGAATGAATGAATATCATTGTTAAAATACTTGCTGATGTCTATGGAGATGATAATAATAATTATTTTTAAGCATAATTGTACAATGTGCTTTATTCACATCAGATACCCATTGTTACGTTTTGAGTTAGCAGCTAATGAATTTGTTCAATCTTTTTCTTGCATTTTAGTATGATCTGCACATCCCCCAATGGCGGTTGGGTTTAGAGGTGGGGTTTGGGGCCACGCCGTATTTAAAAAATCATGTTTTTTCAGCCTGAATTTACGAGGAATTTAAGGAGCAAAATGAGATTGTACGAATTCATACGAATTAGCCACTAAATTAAAAAGTTACGGATTGCTGTGAGATTGTGTTGTTTTTTTACGTATGAATTAGCCACTTTTTTAGAATATGTAAAATAATTAAATTTTTTTGTGAATTCATGATGTATTAGCATTATCTAATGAATGAATACTAGTGTCTAATCTGAATAAAAACTAGGATGTAAAGTAGTATAAAACTAATATAAAAAGACTGTCATAGGGGTTGATTTATATCACTCATATTGACAGAAAGCTTTGATGTATCATCACTAAGCTGTCAATTGTCCCTATAGGAACAAAACAGGCTAACCTAGCAACCATTTAAAAACAGCAATATCTCTACATCAGAACATCATAGGGATCTGGGTATTGGCTCGTTTGACTTATGCTAGCAAAATGAGACTTCAGCTGCGTCCCAAATGATACACTATGCACTCATGCACTATGTACTTATGCACTTACACACTCAACAGCATAGTATATGTATGTAGGGTTGTCCCAAATGGAACACAAATGTTTTTCTACTAGGCGGAATTTCAACGCGTTTCCCAGATGACGTTTGACGGTTGCCAAATCACTGAAATAAATGAACAAAGTACCAAATAATGCCTGCCGTGAGTATTACCGCATTCTCCATCGGGAGGCGCTATAATCACTCTCATAGGAGAATTTCTTTTTCACAATCCAAAACAAATAAAGTTATCCAACATGTGCGCCCCAAAGCTCCGCCCCTTCCGCTGCGTGAGCAAAGCTGCGGTCGTTGAGTGCGTGAAGTGTCCATCATTCCACACTTCATTTTACCGGTCGAATGAGTGCATCATCCGGGTAAATAAAGTGCACTTATTATTTTTAGTGTTGTCAGTGTAAATGCACTACTTACACTATTTATACTACAAAATGGCGTAGAATAGTGCATAAGTTTGCGGTTTGGGACGCACCTTTCCTGTGTACTATGCATGGTAACAATGATTAGCCAAATGCTAATAAGAATTAGCTACATGCTAATAATGATTATCTAAGTGCAATAGCATATGCTAGAAATGCTAACTACTTAACAACTGCTTAGCAGCCACCTAGCAATGCCATAAACATTTTAGCAACTAACATGCTTCCTGCCAACTGCCATTCCTAGTCCTAGCTCAGTCACATTGGCTTTCTCAAGCCAACATCAAAGTTCGTCAACAAACTTTAGGTTCTAGTTCTTGTTAACTTCCGGCTGCACTTGTATCCCTTCTAGCAAGAACTGGGGAAAACTAAATGGCAGAAAACTTCATTAAGATGACCCTCCGTTTTTTGTCTTGCAACCCAATTTTTGCTAATGCTTCCATTTCATCAACCTCTGCTCCTAAAACTTCAGTACCAGCAGCATGGCAAAAGTAGCACACTTTATATACTAAATGCTAATACAGCTTGCCATACAAGCAATCAGGGCTTAAACTATTGAATCCGAGGCTCCAGGAGCAGATCAGGGTCATCCACACCTGCAAATAAACCTGCAGCCGCTCCATCAGCCACCACGTCCTTTACCATTAGACTAAAACAGCAAGCAGTCTGACTCACACTTTGACATTTATTGCGATGGCGCGCACACACACACACACACACACAATCATGTTTAATCTTTCAGTGTCCGTGTGATTTACAAGCGGATCATGCGAGACTGCAGCATCGGCCGTGACCAGAATGATTTCAGCGGACAAAACACACACAAACCCGGTCAGAGTCCTGTAAATACCACTAGTCCACGCGCTCAAAATAAAACATCAGCGTGAATGTTAATCGATAAATACTGACACTTTAAATAATCCCACCACGTGATTAGTGTCTAGATTTACACCGGCCATCTGCAATATGCTATATATAGGAAAAATCAATATAATTCAGATTGGAATATGAATCTGTCTTTGCTATCAAACTGTTGCCCTGGGAGTTTACAGGAGCAAGAAGAATTTGGATGAGAAAATAATACAGCACAACAAAAAAACAAATAAAACACCATAATATGACACTGAATAATGTACTTTATGCGCCGGTGTTGAGAAATAAGTGATTTATGTGAGTTATTCAATATCGTCGGCTGAAGGATCTCACCTGGAATGTGAGCGCTACGAGATATAAATGGTTGAGTAATATCTTTGTTTACTTCTAAAGTTGCTAAAGTTGTATTTTAGGGTCTTCGTAAATGGTTTAGCTTATTTCTGGAATATATATATAGTGGTTTATATGCTGGAATATAAATAGTGGTTTTGTAATGGTCTGAAATGTTCTGTGTAAAAAGTCTTTGCTCCCTTACCGATTTCTTATTTTTTTGCATGTTTGTCCCACTTTAATGCTTCAGATTGTCAAGCTTATTTAAATATTAGTCAAAGATAACAAGCAAACACATCATGCAGTTTTAAAATGAAGGTTTTTATTGTTATAAGAACAGTATAGCAGTGTGTGAAAAAGTGTTTGCTCACTTAAACGTAATAACTGGTCGGACCACCCTTAGCAGCAACAACAATCAAGTGTTTTCGACAACCTGCAATGAGTTACAGTGCTGTGGAGGAATTTTGGCCCCCTCATCTTTGCAGAATTGTTGTAATTCAGCCACATTTGTGTGTTTTTGAGCATGAACCACATTTTTAAGGTCATCATCTAAATTGGATTCAGGTCAGGACTTTGACAAGGCCACTCCAAAGTCCTAAAAGTAGACTTTCAAAACTTTTAGGACTTTGGAGTGGCCTAGTCAAAGTCTTTGAAGTCTCCAAAGGTTTGAAATGAAGGTTTTAATTATTAAGGGAAAACAAAACACCAAACTAAATATCCCTGTATGACAAAGTGTTTGCACCCTAAACCTAATAACTGGCTGGACCACTCTTAGCAGCAACAACTGCAACCAAGCTTTTTTGATAACTTGTAATGAGTCTGTTAGAGCTCTGTGGAGAAATTTTGGCCCTCTCATCTTTGCAGAATTATTGTAACTCAGCCACATCGATGTGTTTTCGAGCATGAACCACCTTTTTAAGGTCATCATCTCAATTGGATTCAGGTCAGGACTTTGACTAGGCCACTCCAAAGTCTTAAAAGTCTCCAAAGTCTTTGAAGTCTCCAAAGTTTTGAAATGAAGGTTTTAATTATTAAGGGAAACAAAAAACAAAACTACATAGCAGTGGGTGAAAAAGTGTTTGCCTCTAAACCTAATAACTAGTTGGACTACCCTTAGTAGCAACAACTACAATCAAGTGTTTTCGATAACCTGCAATGAGTCAGTTACAGTGCTGTGGAGGAATTTTGGCCCCCTCATCTTTGCAGAATTTTTGTAATTCAGCCACATTTGTGTGTTTTTGAGCATGAACCACATTTTTAAGGTCATCATCTAAATTGGATTCAGGTCAAGACTCTGACTAGGCCACTCCAAAGTCCTAAAAGTTTTGAAGTCTTGAAAGTATACCAAAGTCTTTTAAGTCTCCAAAGATTTGAAATGAAGGTTTTAATTATTAAGGGAAAACAAAACACCAAACTAAATTACCCTGTATGACAAAGTGTTTGCACCCTAAACTTAATAACTGGCTGGACCACTCTTAGCAGCAACAACTGCAACCAAGCTTTTTTGATAACTTGTAATGAGTCTGTTAGAGCTCTGTGGAGAAATTTTGGCCCTCTCATCTTTGCAGAATTATTGTAACTCAGCCACATCGATGTGTTTTCGAGCATGAACCACCTTTTTAAGGTCATCATCTCAGTTGGATTCAGGTCAGGACTTTGACTAGGCCACTCCAATGTCTTAAAAGTCTCTAAAGTCTTTGAAGTCTTCAAAGTTTTAAATTGAATGTTTTAATTATTAAGGGAAACAAAAAAAAAGTGTGAAAAAGTGTTTGCCCCTAAACCTAATAACTGGTTGGACCACCCTTAGCAGCAACAACTGCGATCTAGCATTTTTGATAACTTGTAATGAGTCTGTTACAGCTCTGTGGAAGAATTTTGGCCCCCTTATCTTTGCATAATCATTGAAATTCAGCAACATTGGTTTGTTCCCGAGCATGAATCAACTTTTTAAGGTCATCCCACAACATCTCAATTAGATTCAGGTCAGGACTTTGACTAGGCCACTTCAAAGTTTTCATTAAAAAAAAAAAATCTGTTGAAAGTGAACAGTTTCCGTATTTTGTGAATCATTTTTTCATTTATTAATGATTATGAATTGCTTTTGGTGTTGAAAATTCAACCCTGCAATTTAACATGTGACTTTTGCTGACATTTTAGTAGCCTAATACAATATATTGTAACAGGAAATAATATGTTTAGAATTAAGTCCAAAACATAACAGAAAAAGTTCTTGCAGTATTTTACCAGGCATTTGTATGGTAATTTACAACACCAATGCAGAAAAAACATCACTTTAGTCTACTTCAGTCTATTTGTTTTTGTTTTTTGAGAAATGTGTAACATACTCCATATTGTCAGTTAATAAAAATCATATATATTACCATATTTAACATACAAATTAATGTTTGAATTTTACATATATAAACTATATTATTAATAATTTAAAATATTGCCAAAAGAAATTTCAAGCATTGAAATTGAAATATGTTTGTGTATGTCCAAATATATATATATATATGAACTACTGTATACTTACAGAATTATCATACATAATAAAAAAGATGCACACTCCAAGTCACCATGTATTTAACTACAATAATTACAGTGGTGTGAAATGTTTACCTCTTACTGATTTTTTTTTTCTTTTTTTTTTTTTTTTTGCATGTCTGTCACATTTTAATGTTTCAGAGCATCAACCTAATTTACATATTAGTCAAAGATCACACATACACTTGGAAAAAACATAGCAGTGTGTGAAAAAATGTGTGCCCCCTAAATGTAATAACTGGTTAGATCACCCTTAGCAGGAACAACTACACGCAAGTGTTTTTGATAACTTGCAAAAAGTCTGTTCCAGCGCTGTGAAGGAATTTTGGGCCCCTCATCTTTGCAGAATCATTGTAATTCAGCCACATTGAAGGGCTTTCGAACATGAACTAACTTTCTAATGTCATTCCACAGCGTCTCAATTAGATTCAGATCAGGACTTTGACTAGGCCACTCCAAAGTCTTCATTAACTTTTTATTCAGCCATTCAGAAGTGGACCTGCTGGTGTGCTTTGGATCATTTTTCTGCTGCAGAACTCAGGTTAGCTTCAGCTTGAGGTCACTAACATTCTCTTTCGGGTTTTGGTACACCACAGAATGTATTTATCAGAAATCAGTGAGGAGCACTTTTTCACACCACTGTATATGCGTATCAAATGTAACATGAATATACATAAAATGTAACATAAACATACATTTAACGTCATGCCACAGCATCTCAATTTGATTCAGATCAGGGCTTTGACTAGGCGACTCCAAAGTCTTCAGAAGTAGACTTGCTGGTGTGCTTTGGATCATTTTTCTGCTTCAGGACCCAAGTTTGCGTCATCTTGCGTCACCAATAGCCAAACATTCTCCTTTAGGATACTTTTGGTACACAGCAGAATTCATGGTTCCTTTTTTCAGAAATCAGTAGCCCTTTTTTTTTACACCACCACCACTGTACAGTATATGCGTATCAAAAGTAACATGAATATATATTAAACTAAAATACTGAAACTTTTCAAAAGAGAGGCAGAGTCTTGATAAAAAGTTTCCTTCCGTTTGACCCAAATGTCTGCTGTTGCTTGTGCACTCCTGAGTGATGAATCTAAATGCAGATATTGATTAACTTTCAGGCTTAAAAACGCAGAATCCGATTCTCTGCCGCTTAAAAGCTTCAAGTGTTCCTCCAGAGAGCAGCATCTCCTGTTTTTTATTAAATCAATGAGTGCCGTAACCTCCAAAAAAAGGCTACGAGCCAGTCTGGAGGTGGAGAGCTGCTTTAATGTCTTACGGCGGTCCTGTTATCTCAAAGCCAATCGAAGTGCAAAAAACTGAAATATCTTCAGTCGATCGATATGAGTCAGTGGCCCGACACGCTAAAAACATCCTGATGGATCATAGATGGACATGTGTTTGAGCTGTATTTCAGAGATTAAAACTGCTGAATAATGGATCAGTTCTGTAGGAAAGAATCATTTTTGTGTTTATTATTAGGGCTGAACGATAAAGCAAATTAAAATACAAATTAGATTCACCTTATTGAATTTAAAAAATGAGAACTTTGGATTGAGTTCGGGTTGCTTTAACTTAAAATGCATCTGGCAAGGAAATATATTTGTAATGAAAGTAAATGTTTGATGGTTTAACATTTTAAATAAGTAAAAAAAATGCCATAAATGTTGATATTGTAGTTTAAAGTTCTGATTTAAACAATGGTTAATATTGTTATATTTATAATAATAATATTTTTTATTATTGTTTGCTGTTATTATTATCATCTTCATCATAAACACAAATAAACAAACAAATACCAATAAATAATAATAAGCACAATGTTTCACAAATTTCGCAGCTCATGAAACAGACAGAGCAATTTTGTAATTTGTGTAGTTTTAAATTTTGTAATGGTAATACATATTATTATTATTATTATTATCATTAATAGATTATTTTCAACAATATTATGTATATTCCATTATTAAATAGTAAAATAGATTAGATTTGTTGTTGTTACACTTTTTAATAACAATAATAATAATAATAATGTTCTTATTAGTATTATTATAAACACAAATAAAAATACATAACAGTAAATAATAATAATAATAATAAGCACTTTCCACAAATTTTGCCACACAACAAACAAATACACCAATTTAGTAATAATATTTTTAAAAATTTGTAATAATAACACTAATTGTTGTTATCATTATTATTGTTATGTTGAAATATAAATTCTAAATTGTGCAGCACAATAAACATGGAGTTTGAGTAACCTTTTGAATTTTAAGATGAATTATTATAATAATTTTCTTTGTAATTATATTATGACAATTAAATGATGAATTATTACTATATAAACATAAAAAGTTTATAAATACAATAATTGTACAAATATATATGAGCAATTCCATGCAAATGTCAAACTTTTCACCAAAATAGAGAAACACCTTTCTGCATTTTTTGTGTAAGGAAGTATTTTACAGTACTTAAGAAATACTCAAAAATGTCTCTGTCAGGGTTTCAAACAATTATATTTGGTTTACCAAAGTCACACAAGTGGCAATTTCACATCGGTCACATCCATAACAAAAAAGTGTCACATCCATAACGAAGTTTTTCTCTTACAAATGCAAAAATGTCAAATAAAATAAAATCAATCATGCTTTTTCTATATAGAAAGCCGACTCTTATCCTTTTGATTAGCAGTGTTTTTTTTTTTGTGGTTGTGCAGTTAAATTCACAGAATTTTGTGTACTGTAAACTTGCATACTTTTTTTGTCACATCCATAACACGTTTATTTTCCTCATTTAAAATATAAAACATGTTTACAGATTGATATTTTTCTGATCCCACAACTCTGTGGTCAGTTGTTTTGGAAAATATAAACAGATGTTTTAATATAATCGTAGCATATACTTTCTCTGTGAGTTTATGTTTTGAGTTTTTTCTGCAAATGTCACAAATGTCAGGCCGAGTGACTTAGTGCCCCACCAGTGATGATATACATGCTACTCATGTGATATTGAGTTTATACAACAGTTCAACGGCTTAATCATGTGTAGAAAAAAAGAAAATCAAATGGAGAGTCTTAAAAATCCTTTTGTATGAGGAATTTCTATGAGGAACTAATCTGCAGCTGACGTCAGAACAGCAGAAACTGTTGCTAATTCACAAACGTCACTTTAGAGCTCGTGTTTGAATGATTCTCTAGCGTAATGTCTAAAGTGACGACAAAACAGGTGATTTTGCTCACAGTTTAAGATTATTAGGCTGAACAACATGAAATGCCATCAGTCTACAGAGATTTCCCAGTATTTCTCTGTTGCAATCAGGAGATCACAATAATTAACCCTGAAAAAGCCAAAGCAAAGCAAACACTAGCAGATTACTATGGTATAAATACAGCACTACACCATACAAAAGAGAGAGATCGACTTAGAATGTTACTTACCTGTTTTATAATGATTTGATCAGCTGTAGTTTGAAATTTACACTGAGTGTTTCTTCCTCTAACGACTTATTATGCAGTCTCTGTCACGATCTTATGGCGGAACGTCAACCGTCACTTTCTTTGCTATGCTGAAGGCTGACGATGGCCGATCTCTGAAATTCTAAACATTTTTAAAAATGTTTATACTTATAATTAAACTGCATCATTGCAAACTGATGAAAACTAAATTTGTCAAAATTTTTATATTTAATAGTAGTAGTAGTAGCAATAATATAAATAATTGTTGTTGTTGTAGTTGTTGTTTTAATGACTAAATGTGGGTCAAACGTTGTCTCCAAAACAGAGGAATTCAGATTCGGTCACAGGTGTACACTCTGGGCTCTGGAGCTCATTGTGGTCTGTCCTGTGATGATCCGCATGAGTGTGTGAGCATGTGTGTGTGTCTCTCTGCTGGACCTCCAGTTTCTGGCACCTCCTCTGAACACCTGAGCTCAGTGACACAGCTGTTAATTAGAGCAGTGTGTGACACGCGGCTGCGGCGCAAACTCTCTGATCTCCCCTCACTCCCTAATCAGCAATCAAGAGCTCCAAACGCTCCTGCACTGCACATCATCCCAGATGCTCCAAACGTTTCCAACAATTTGCTGGGCAGCTTTTTTTTCTTTTTTTGGCTGGGATTCCCATCAAAACATGCATGTTCTGCTAATGGAGCTCTGCAACTGATGTTTTATAATCACTGAAATGAACTGAACATGGGTTATCGTTATAATGTGGAATAATTGTCACCTATGGTAGGTTTTTTTTTTGCCTACATTTTTGTGAAATTGCAAAAAACGTTATTCACCATACATTTGACTGTAGTTTGTAGGTACAGTGAACAGTAGGGGGCAGTATGACACCAACAATTTTTGTTGCTTTTCACACTAATGATATTTGCAATGACATCAACAAATAACTGTTTACTTTAATGCAGTTTTTTTGTGCAAAAACAGAACACCAAAATGTAACTTAACAGTGTGTATGATTTGCAATCGAATATGTTTGCGTCACCTGTCTATGTCCATATGTACAACCTTTCTGCTGTGGTCAGTTTGCTCTGTAGCTCACATTGTATTGTCTTGTACTTGTGATTCTGACTGCATGGGTTCAAGTCTGGTGAAACACAGTTCCTCAAAAGTGGTAAAAGCAATGTCTTTAAGATGTACAACAGTATGAATCCATATTTCAGATTTGCAAAAATTATAGACAGCACCCTCTAGTGGATTTGTCATCTGAAACGTGCCAAGAAACTTAATCAGAGCAACTTCTTTTACATGTTGCATTTTGCACTTCTTTTACTTGTAACCTGAGGTTTCAATGAGCCTGAATTGATTTTTTTAGATAATGAATTAAAGCCACAGTTATTGAAAAGTTCCCAAAACTGAGATGAGCCTTTAAACAATTTTTGCCTAGTCTCCTTATGGTGGAGTCATGAACACTCACCTTAACTGAGGCAAGTGAGGCCTTCAGTTCTTTGGATGTTGCTGTGGGGTCTTTTGTGACGTCTTGGATGAGTTGCTGCTGTCCTCTAGGTTGATTTTTTTTTAGATAATAAATTAAAGCCACAGTTATTGAAAAATTCCCAAAACTGAGATGAGCCGGAGTGTACTTTTTGTTCAGCAGTGGTTTTTGTCTTGGAAATCTGCCATGTAAAATTTTTGGCCAGTCTCCTCCTTATGGTGGAGTCATGAACACTCACTTTAACTGAGCCAAAGTTTAAATTTGGCTGTTGTTGTGGGGTCTTTCGTGACCTCTTGGATGAGTTGTCGCTGTGCTCTTAAGGTAATTTTCAATTAGCTTGAATTGTTTTTTTGTTTTGTTTTTTGTAATTAATTAAAGCCACGGTTATTTAAAAAAAATCCCAAAACTGAGATAAGCCTTTATGTGCTCTTGGCTCAGCAGTGGTTTTCATCTTGAAACTCTGACATGCAGAAAATTATTGCCCAGTCTCTTTCTTATGGTGGAGTCATGAACACTCACCATAACTGAGGCAAGTGAGGCCTTCAGTTCTTTGGATGTTGTTGTGATCTTTGTGACCTCTTGGATGAATTGTCATTGGACTCTTGGGCTAATTTTGAATGAGCCTGAGTTAATTTATTTTCTTTAGATGATGAATTAAAGCAACAGTTAATGAGAAAAGCCTTGCTTGGTGCGCACAAATATTTTATTTAGATTTATAACAAAAATTATATTTAAATATTTATTATAATTAAGATGAATAAAACTGCTATTTTGGGGCAACGCAGTGGCGCAGTAGGTAGTGCTGTTGCCTCACAGCAAGAACGTCGCTGGGTTTCAGGTTCGAACCTCAGCTGGGCTGGGTCAGTTGGCGTTTCTGTGTGGAGTTTGCATGTTCTCCCTGCGTTCGCGTGGGTTTCCTCCGGGTGCTCCGGTTTCCCCCACAGTCCAAAGACATGCAGTACAGGTGAATTGGGTATGCTAAATTGTCCGTAGTGAATGAGTGTGTGTGGAAATTCCCAGAGATGGGTTGCGGCTGGAAGGGCATCCGCTGCGTAAAAATCGTGCTGGATAAGTTGGTGGTTCATTCCACTGTGGCGACCCCGCAAGGGACAAAGCCGACAAGAAAATGAATGAATGAATGAAAACTGCTATTTTAGTCAAGCCATGGAGAGTGTACAAATACAATTTTCAATAATATATAACTTATTTATTATAAAGTAAACATTATTATTAAAGTTAATTAGTATTGATAAATTTTTATTTTAGTTGAGCAATTACTATGCTTAATTAATTATGTCTCCTCTGGCTTTTTTAAAATGATGACATTTAATCAATAAATCATAACTATCACACATAAAAAATCCAAACTTAGTAAACATATTCCGATATTTAAACCTTAGCTTTGTTTTAAACTCTTATTGTTGATAAGAATTCTATATTCTATTAACATTACATTTTTAAATACTATTTAATAGTAATAATTTATATTCATACTTATATTTATGCAATTCATACTTAATAATTTTAATATTAAGTATTATTATTATCCATAATTATCTCTGGCTCCATATAAAATAAGCACAAACACACTAAAACAGAAAGGCATCAGTTTAACACATGATGTCAGATTCGATGAACCTGTTCTCCACTTGGGTTCCTTCACCGAAAACTAACCTAAGAGTCTGAGAACAGCTGCGTATTACAATAGTGCTGGTTTAAAATATTTATCACTGACCAGAAGCTCTGAAGCCAGAATATCTGAAGTATTTCCTAATAATATTATAATAAATATCCTAATAACTACTATATTAAGTGGAAAAAAGATACTAATAAAACAATAAGCACTACTATTATGAAAACAGAAATTAGCATGTTTAAATGTTGCATTGGCTTGGCACTAACGGTGACATGTTTAGCGCTCTTGTTTTCTTCCGAAGGGTTGAAATGAATTATTTAGGTAGAAATGACTCTGTCAAGTTTCTGAATGAGATGCAGGGAGTTCTGGCACACTTGAGTTTCAGGCATAATTTGTGTCAGCGAATCCCTGGAGTTTTGTGGAGTGATATATTGATCCGCAGCTCCGCTGTGTTTGATTGACAGCAGATCCACACGGCAGGAGATGCTGCTGTTTACATGATTCTCCAATGGCTCACCGCCATGTTGCCTCGCCATGCATAAATTAGCGTCTCATTTATCACATAGAAAAAAACTAATTGAATGAATTGTTTATGAAGGAATTTCTTTGTGTTTGAGAAATATTGCTAACTGAAAATTAAGAATGTTTTTATTATAACCTTTATTTAACCAGGTAAGTCAATTGAGAACCAGTTCTCATTTACAATGACGACCTGGCCAAGAGGCAACATAAAAAAAAGTGTTTTACAGTGTTTTACAGTACACTGTCAAAAATATCTGTAAATTAACACATTGTTTTTGTGATATATATTTTTTATGCTTTTAATAATGATAATTAGTATGATTTATTTTTGTATAGTGCCTTTAAAACTTAATTCTCAAAGCGCTTTACAATTAAAAAATACAAGGACAGCAGAAAAAACAGTAATGCAGAAGATAAATATACATATATCAAAAATAAAACAAGTCAGAAATTGAGTTATGGGACTCTTATTATTCCTCCAACAATTTTGATGTTGGTAAAATACTTTTATTGACATTTTTAATATAGTTTAATGTGATATATTGTCTGCGTAAAGGTTGTAAATCATGGTAACCTGGTAAAGTATTCCTGTTATTGTTCAGGCTTATTTTATATTATTTCTTATACAGTATGTGGTGTCAAAGTACTAAAATGTCAGTAAAAGTCATTCTGACTATATAGTTTGGCAGATATTTTTTACAATGTACATTTTCTTTTAATATTTAATGCACATTATTACTGTAACTTTGCTTAAAATTAGTTCTGTTTTATGTCTCCATTATGTTTATGCTTTAACTAATGCTAACTGATGACATTTTAATGTAAAATGTTGGCAAAATGATGAGTTGTGTTCATATACTGACATTATTAAAGGTTTTAACTGTTAACAGATATACATTCACTTTATTAGGTACACCTTACTAGTACCAAGTGAGCATCGTGTCAACGCCACAGCCTACCTGAGTATTGTTGCTGACCATGTCCATCCCGGTTAGACCCCCTTTTTGCCTTCAGAACAGCCTTAATCCTTCATGGCATAGATTCAACAAGCTACTGGAAATATTCCTCAGAGATTTTGGTCCTTACTGACATGATAGCATCACTCAGTTGCTGCAGATTTGTGGGCTGCACATCCATAATGTGAATCTTCCATTCCACCACATCCCAAAAGTGCTCTATTGGATTGATGTCTGGTGACTGTGGAGTCCATTTGAGTAGAGTGAACTCATTGTCATGTTCAAGAAACCAGTCTGAGATGATTCACGCTTTATGACATGCGAGTTATCCTGCTGAAAGTATCAGAAAATGTGTTCACTGTGGTCATAAAGGGATGGACATGGTCAGCAACAATACTCAGGTAGGCTGTGGCGTTGCTCAATTGGTACTAATGATCCCCCACACTATTACACCACCACCAGCAGCCGGAACCGTTGATACAAGGCAGGATGGATTCATGCTTTCATGTTGTTGATGCCAAATTCTGACTCTACCATCCGAATGTTGCAGCAGAAATCTTTGGTGAACCTGTGTGAATTGTAACCTCAGTTTCCTGTTCTTTGCTGACAGAAGTGGCACTTGCTGTGGTCTTCTGCTGCTGTAGCCCATCTGCCTCAAGGTTGGACGTGTTATGTGTTCAGAGATGCTCTTCTGCAGACCTCGGATTGTAACGAGTGGTTATTTGAGTTACTGTTGCCTTTTTATCAGCTCGAACCAGTCTGGCCATTCTCCTCTGGCATCAACAAGGCACTTGCGCCCACAGAACTGCCGCTCACTGGATATTTTCTCCTTTTCAGACCATTCTCTGTAAACTCTAGAGATGGTTGTGCATGAAAATCTCAGTAGATCAGCAGTTTCTGAAATACTCAGACCAGCCCGTCTGGCACCAACAACCATGCCATGTTCAAAGTTACTTAAATCACCTTTCTTCCTCATTCTGATGCTCGGTTTGAACTGCAGCAGATCGTCTTGACCATGTCTATATGCCTAAATGCATTGAGTTGCTGCCATGTGATTGGGTGATTAGAAATTTGCGTCAACAAGCAATTGGGCAGGTGTACCTAATAAAGTGGCCAGTAAGTGTATATAGCTAATAAATAACTGTATATATTATATTATACTATACACTGTTAACAAATTCCTGTAGAATATACAGTAACGTACTGGCAGCAGTTCGCCAGTAACTCACTGCAAATCAGTTGCAGCAAATATACTGTATTTACATTTACAGCATCAATTATCTTGCTGTATGTGCATTTACACTTTTTATGTACAGTATATTATGTAGCATATTTTATATATGTAATTTACAAAAATATATATCAAACTGGAGTACTGTGTCAGCTTTAAATTAATATAAGCAAAATGTTTTGATATTCATTCATTCATTCATTTTCTTTTCGGCTTAGTCCCTTTATTAATCCGGGGTCGCCACAACGTAATGAACCGTCAACTTATCCAGCACGTTTTTACGCAGCGGATGCGCTTCCAGCCGCAACCCATCTCTGGGGAAACATCCACACACTCATTCACACACATACACTACGAACAATTCAGCCTACTCAATTCACCTGTACCGCATGTCTTTGGACTGTGGGGGAAACCGGAGCACCCAGAGAAAACCCACGCGAGTGCAGGGAGAACATGCAAACTCCACACAGAAACGCCAACTGACCCAGCCGAGGCTCGAACCAGCGACCTTCTTGCTGTGAGGCGACAGCACTACCTACTGTGCCACTGCATCGTCTGTTTTGATATTGACAAAAGTAAAAGAAGATAGCTTGAAACTCACTCATGGTTGTCTATTTATTACAAAATCCCAAGCGTCATATTTACAGTTTAAATAAGTTAAAAACCTCGGCAAAAACAAAGCCCACATATTATAAAACAAAAACGAAATCCATGTATTAAATATGTAGAGATCAAATAAACACGCCACACCTGGATGGTTACCCGTAGCTTTAAAGATTTATTATATTTATATAGACAGCAGGATCTCTTCAGGCATTGATATTGTCTCTCTGAATGTTGCTGTTTAAATAAATATAAGGAATTTGGCAAGCTCTAGTGTACTGGGAACTATTCAGTCCTTTCTAAATATTTCAGAAACCCACAGTAAGGCTAAAATCCTCTGTGAAATAATGATAAACAAAGTTGACTTGAGGTAACATCAAGTATTCAGTAAACCCTCATTAGGAGAAGCTGTTGTCATTCCTGCTCTAATTGATTAACTGACATTTGAAACCAATTTATTACCACCAAAAAATGTTTTAAAAAATATATATATTACCTCATACGACAAATGAGCAGGCGGCACAGTGGCTCAGTGGTTAGCAATGTCACCTCACAACAAGAAGATTGCTGGTTTGAGACTCTGGGTCAGTTGGCATTTTTGTGTGGAGTTTCTTCTCCCCGTGTTCACCTGGGTTTTCTTCGGGTGCTCCGGTTTCCCCCACAGTCCAAAGACATGCGCTATAGGTGAATTGAATAAACTAAATTGGCCGTAGTGTATGTGTGTGAGTGTGTATGGGTGTTTCCCCAGTGCTGGGTTGCAGCTGGAAGGGCATTCGCTGTGTGAAACTTATGCTGGGTTTCCCCCACAGTCCAAAGACATGCGCTATAGGTGAATTGAATAAACTAAATTGGCCGTAGTGTATGTGTGTGAGTGTGTATGGGTGTTTCCCCAGTGCTGGGTTGCAGCTGGAAGGGCATTCGTTGCGTAAAAACATATGCTGGGTTTCCCCCACAGTCCAAAGACATGCGCTATAGATGAATTGAATAAACTAAATTGGCCGTAGTGTATGTGTGTAAGTGTGTATGGGTGTTTCCCCAGTGCTGGGTTGCAGCTGGAAGGGCATTCGCTGCGTAAAACATATGCTGGGTTTCCCCCACAGTCCAAAGACATGCGCTATAGGTGAATTGAATAAGCTAAATTGTTCGTAGTGTGAGTGTGTATGGGTGTTTCCCCAGTGCTGGGTTGTAGCTGGAAGGGCATTTGCTGCGTAAAACATATGCTGGGTTTCCCTCACAGTCCAAAGACATGCACTATAGGTGAAATGAATAAACTAAATTGGTCGTAGTGTGAATGTGTATGAGTGTTTCCCCAGTGCTGGGTTGCAGCTGGAAGGGCATTCGCTGCGTAAAACATATGCTGGGTTTCCCCCACAGTCCAAAGACATGCGCTATAGATGAATTGAATAAACTAAGTTGGCCGTAGTGTATGTGTGTAAGTGTGAATGGGTGTTTCCCAGTGCTGGGTTGCAGCTGGAAGGGCATTCGCTGCGTAAAACATATGCTGGGTTTCCCCTACAGTCCAAAGACATGCGCTATAGGTGAATTGACTAAACTAAATTGGTCGTAGTGTGAGTGTGTATGGGTGTTTCCCCAGTGCTGGGTTGCAGCTGGAAGGGCATTCGTTACGTAAAAACATATGCTGGGTTTCCCTCACAGTCCAAAGACATGCGCTATAGGTGAATAAACTAAATTGGCCGTAGTGTATGGGTGTTTCCCAGTGTTGCAGCTGGAAGGGCATCTGCTGTGTTAAACATATGCTGGATAAGTTGGCGGTTCATTCCGCTGTGGCGTCCCCAGATGAATAAAGAGACTAAGCCGAAAACAAAATGAATGAATAAAAGCACATAAGTAAATAGTGCTCTTCCGCCTAAGCAGTTTTACTGAGGTGAAGTTTGATATATATTCGCACATTCGTTCATTTTTGAACAGTGTCAGCCGGTGACGCGCTCCCACTCTAACATTACTTTGAATATTGTGTCTGAAATAGCTTGTAGGAATGACTTCAAAACAACATTAGCACTGTTTCATTGACTGTGAACAATCTTGTATTTTATAGTCATTGGCTGATTATATGATTTCACTATTGAGAATTTGCAAACAAAACTTTTCTGAAGTTATATTATTGAGGAGAAAGCCCGAATGTGTGAATATAAAACCAACTTTACCCCAATGGCAGTTTTGGGGAAATATAATTCCTGCACCCGTTGGCCTGTCAACAACTACGCTGGACAAAGTGTGTCTCCATAGAGTTTTCTAAATAGTGAATGACATGATTTAGCAGTGTTGGGCAAGCTACTTGAAAAATGTAGTGAGCTAAGCTATTAACTACTCTACTCAAAATGTAGCTTAACTACACTAAAAGCTACCCTCTGGGAAATGTAGCAAGCTAAGCTAAAAGCTACTTGGCAAAAGTAGCTAAGCTACACATACTGTAAGCATACCTGTCAACCCTCTGGTTTTTCTTGGGATTCTCCCGTATTTTACAGTTATCCCGCTGTTATCCCGTTAAGGTATTTTCCCGTATTTCTCCTGTATTTTTTATCTTTCTGAGAAGAGCCGATCCTCCCTATATGCAACCCATACCGCCGAACCACCAGGGGCCGCCCTTGCTCTTAAATGTAAATCGGTTCTGTGCTTTCATTTTATTTAGGCATAGAAACACTTTGAAATAAACATAAAAACGGCGCGATTCATTTCCTTTTCATTACAGGTGCTAGTGCCCCAATGCAATCCTCAAAACAGTCAGTTCATATAAAGATGCATGACTGTCAGCTGATGCTCTCCATAGTGACAATAGACGCTGTTTCCCAAGCGGATTCTGTACGTACGCGATTTGATGCTGAGCTCAAGTGGACACTGGGTTTTGGGTGCGTGTTTGAACAGACATATACACATCATCATAATAATGATAATAATAATAATAATAATGGCGGTTCATTCCGCTGTGGTGACTCCAGATTAATAAAGGGACTAAGCCGAAAAGAAAATAAATGAATGAATGAATAATAATAATAATAACATCTAGACATGTCAATCTTGTTGGGTTTTCTTTTAAACACAACAAATTTTGTCTTAAATGAGCATAAACAGTTAGGAAAACAATCAAATGCTTTCATTATAGATCTGTGCAGTTTTAAAGTGACAGCTCTGTTATTTAATGTAATCAAACCAAAAAAAATCTAAATGAGAGATTCATTCACTGCTCTTTAATCAATTATACAGTGAAGAAAAGATGAGATTTGATAACTTGATTCTATTTCTTTATAATAGCTAATAGTTTTAATGAGCTGAGCTGTTTGCTAATTTATTTGCAGATTTTTCTAATGTATACTAATTATTATATCCTTTGTAAATAATAAAAAAACATATTACTGATCTGTTCATAACTGTTCAGTTCAATTATTTACTGCAAATATTATACTGCACTAAACTGAATCAAATTATAGTATATCCAATAGGTGTTACACATTTAAAATACTATAGTAATTTAAAGGGAAATATTTAGGATTAAGCATTATATTGTACAGGTCAAGTCTGAATTATTCGCCCCCCTGTTTATTTTTTTCCCCGATTTCTGTTTAATGGAGAGCAGATTTTTTCAACACATTTCTAAACATAATAGTTTTAATAACTCATCTCTAATAACTGATTTATTTTATCTTTGTCATGATGACAGTAAATAATATTTGACTAGATATTTTTCACGACACTTCTATACAGCTTAAAGTGACATTTAAAGGCTTAACTAGGTTAATTAGGTTAACTAGGCAGGCTAGGGTAATTTAGGGTAAGTTATTGTATAATGATGGTTTGTTCTGTAGACTATCGGAAAAAAAATAGCTTAAAGGGTCTAATAATACAACGACAGTGCGAAATACAGACAGTGTAAATACAACGACAGTGCAAAATACAGACAGTGCAAAAATACAGACAGTGCAGGATACAGACAGTGCAAAATACAGACAGTGTAAAATACAGACAGTGTAAATACAACCACAGTGCGAAATACAGACAGTGCAAAAATACAGACAGTGCAAAATACAGACAGTGTAAATACAACAACAGTGCAAAATACAGACAGTGCAAAATACAGACAGTGCAAAATACAGACAGTGTAAATACAACAACAGTGCAAAATACAGACAGTGCAAAATACAGACAGTGCAAAATACAGACAGTGTAAAATACAGACAGTGTAAATACAACAACAGTGCAAAATACAGACAGTGCAAAATACAGACAGTGCAAAATACAGACAGTGTAAAATACAGACAGTGTAAATACAACCACAGTGCGAAATACAGACAGTGCAAAAATACAGACAGTGCAGGATACAGACAGTGTAAAATACAGACAGTGCAAAATACAGACAGTGTAAATACAACGACAGTGCGAAATACAGACAGTGCAAAATACAGACAGTGTAAAATACAGACAGTGTAAATACAACAACAGTGCAAAATACAGACAGTGCAAAATACAGACAGTGTAAATACAGACAGTGCAGTATACAACAACATACTCACAAAAAACAAGACAATGTAAAATTGGCAATGTTGACAGCGATAAGTAGGCAGTATTGTTTTAAGTATGGATTTGTTAAAGTGCAGTGCATGCTACATCTTGATGGTGTGCAGTGTGGGGTAGGGAAGAGTTTGTGCGAGGTGTGTTAAGTGTTCATCAGCCTGATAGTCTGAGGGAAGAAAAATTATTATATATATGTATATATATATAATAAAAAAGTACCACAACAGATTAATTTGAGTACTTCACTATTGTGTAGTTCAAAAACATTATAGTACTTACTATAAATTATTTATTTATTATTTACAAAAACCAGAAATTATTTATTTATTTTTAATTTATTCATTTATTTTATTTATTATTATTTATAAATTACCATAAAGTATTTTTGAGCACAGCACCAGAATTAACGTTATTGCATCTTAACATGTACTTCTTGTAGTATGGTCACGAGGAATTCTGCTTCAGAAATAACTCTCTCCCTCAGTCATCTTTCCATCAAGCAAATTTCTCGTGTTAGCCTCACTGGTTGGCAACATCACTGACCAGAATGAGAGGTGGCAGTAACGCACCAAAAAGTTTGTTGTTGACCACCGTAAAACACGATAAAGAAGAAATCGTCATTCTCGCCATCATATGGAATTACTTTCATTTGCTAGAACCTGGCCTCACAGCTCCGTGAATGTTGGTACCGTCAATTATTGATCCGCGATCGGTAAATGTAGCCTGTGTGGACGCTACTGCGCTACTTGACTAAAAAAATAGCTCCGCTACTGAAAAGCTATTTGATTTAGAAAGTAGCGACGCTACCGCCACGCTACCGAGAAATGTAATTAAGCTAGTAACGTCACTACTTGTAGCGACGCTACTGCCCAACACTGTGATCTAGTGTTATATAAGGTTGTCTATCGTCATCAGCTTTCACGCGTTTATGACTTAAGGAGGCGTGGCTTTGGACGCAAGGGGAGGGATGTACATTTTCAAAGCTATTATGCTAACGCTAGCATTCTGGTAGATCACCTACTGCACCTTTGCAACTTAATTGTTTTTACAAATTTAATTTGACTGAACATAAAACAAAAAAACTCAAGATCTGTGTTGTTTCAGCTCATTCTAAATAAATAGTTTGAACAAACAGCGTGTGTCATTTTGTGAGCGTAGGCTAATGGATAAAATGAAGCCCCGCCCCTCTGAATATGCCGTGCAGAATATGTGTCTGACAAGCAGAAGTGAAAAAAAAACACGGTATGGCGTTTCAAGATGCTTTTAAAGCACTCAGCCGGAGATGAGACGTGACTCTGGAGAAGTCCCTCGCTGAGGAATCAGCCCGACATTCACTTAAGAACAACATCAAGAGCGACTCGGAGGACGTTCGGTGCCGAGCGTCTGCCAGTTCATTTATCTAGGGTTCGCTAAGCTCTGTTAGTGCTGAGCTGCTTGCTCATTCCTCCAGGGCCCGCGCCAGTGTTTGTGTTGACCCCTGCGAGGGAAATTTTACCCCCTAATTAATCTGTTTTAATTGTCGGTTCCTCATTGTCTGCGTCAATGTTAATCCTTGAGTCTAATCCGCGGGCACACACACACATGCGCTCTCCGTGGCTCAGGAACTTTTGGGGGAACGTGATAAGTGTTAGTTTCATCTCTAATGAAGCCAGAAACACTCTCCGCTGTTAGCTTTACTGAGAGCCATTAAAACAAACGCAGCAGAGAGGAATGAAGTGGCCAGGACAAACCTTCCCCCCCTTGAGAAACGTGCTGCTGTATAATCACATTTCCAGGCTGTTAATTGAAAAGCAGAGTGTTAATCTTCCTTTTCTGAAGCGCTCATAATTACCGCGGCTCAGCGGCGTCTCCAAGATTAAAGTCATCTGGAAATCTCCCTCACCTTCATGAAAGGGCAGAAACCGATGCTCACTTTCTCATAGCCTGTGTGTGGTCGTCTAGCCTAGTCGGACTGCCCATTCTGCACGCAAACGCCCACTAAGATTGGAAATAGCATTGTGAAGGACTTGCTTTGACTTTCAAGGCAGCCCCGTTTGTCATGACACAAATCAAAATTCAATCGCTTCGCTAGCATGCATAAACCTTATCGACACCATATTGATTTGAACACAGTGAAAACAAAGCTCAGAGGGACTAAATAAGGGGATGTTTACTTGACTTCTTACAATCACTCTGCATGTTTCTCAGCAATATCACACTCATAGCAGTGAGATATGGCTGTATCACCACTAGTGGGAGGCGTGTGGAGACTTAGTGTCCCACTAGTGACCATATACAGCCATATCGCACTGGTATGAGTGTGATATTGCATTTATACAACAGTTTGACGTCAGAATCGTGTATATAAAAAAGAAAATCAAACACGGAGAGTCTCAAAACCCTTTTGTATGAGGAACTACTTTCTTCCGCCACTCATTCACATCTGCAGCTGAACGTCAGAAAAGCAGAAACTGTTGCTACTTCACAAACATCACTTTAGAGCTAGTATTTGAATGATTCTCTAGCGTAATGTCTAAAGTGATGACAAAACAGGTGATTTTGCTCACATTTAAGATTATAAGGCTGAACTGCATGAAATACCATCAGTCTACAAAGATTTGGTTTGATCAGCTGTAGTTTGAAAAACCAAAAGAAAACAGTTTTTCCCGCCCTAAGGACTTTTTATGCGGTCTCTGTCGCCATCTTGTGGCGGAACATCAACCGTCTTTGCTCTGCTCAGTATGACAGGCTGATGGCTGCTGATGTGCTGAATCTTCGAAATGATAAATATATAAAATAGGCTCTATCCTTATAAATAAACTGCATAGATGCAATCTATATAACTACATCCTCACCTTAAAAAGCCTCAAAAGTGCATTATGTTGTCCAAAAGCTGTCAAACTGTAGTGAGTTTATTGATCTGCTGTCCCTCCATAATTCTGAATGAGTAATTCACAAGGGTGAAGAGGCTTTATGAGTGCTGTTATTGCAGAATATCGATAGCCAATCAGATTCGAGAACCAGACAGAATTGTTTATATATATATATATATGGTGACGCGGTGGCGCAATAGGTAGTGCTGTCGCCTCAAAGCAAGAAGGTCGCTGGTTCGAGCCTCGGCTGGGTCAGTTGGCATTTCTGTGTGGAGTTTGCATGTTCTCACACATTCGCATGGGTTTCCTCAGGGTCCTCCGGTTTCCCCCACAGTATAAAGACATGCGGTACAGGAGAATTTAGTAAGCTAAAATTGTCCATAGTGTATGTGTGTGAATGAGTGTGTATGGGTATTTCCCAGTGATGGGTTGCGGCTGGAAGGGCATAGAGAAGATTTAACATAGAGGAGATTTTTTTCAACACATTTCTAAACATAATAGTTTTAATAACTCATTTCTAATAACTGATTTATTTTATCTTTGTCATGATGACAGTAAATAATATTTTACTAAATATGTTTCAAGAGACTTCTTTACAGCTTAAAGAGACATTTAAAGGCTTAACTAGGTTAATTAGGCAGGTTAGGGTAATTAGGTGAGTTATAGTATAATGATGGTTTGTTCTGTAGTCTATCGAAAAATTATATAGCTTAAAGGGGCTAATAAAATATAATTCAAAAAAAGATTAAAAACTGCTTTTATTCTAGCTGAAATAAAACAAATAAGACTTTCTCCAGAAGAAAAAATATTATCAGACATACTGTGATAATTTCCTTACTCTGTTAAACATAATTTGGGAAATATTTAAAAAAAATAATAATTCAGAGGCGGGCTAATAATTCTGGCATAGCATTAATATACACTCATTACGTTTGCTTTTTATTCAAACAACTTATTTAAAATAAATTTGTAAAAACTAATAAGTTAGCTTAATTCCTTAATTTTTTTATGCTTAACAGAACATACAAAATACTTAACAACAAGTAACAATAATAAGACAGGAATTTTCTTGGTCTCACTTTATTTTGATGGTCCTTTTAACACATTTTGTTGAATTTAAGTTACATTGCATCTACATGCCAACTAATTCTCATTAGATTATAAGTAGACTGATAGGTTGGGGTCAAGGTAAGTGTAAGTTGACATGTACTTGCAAAGTTTCTTATAGTCAGTTAAATGTGTTGAAGGAGCAGTATCAGCAGATATTAAGCAGACAGTCTACTAACACTCAAATGAGAATTAATTGGCATGTAGTTGAACGCAACTTCTAGTCAACAAAATGTGCAATAGGGACCAGCACAATAAAGTCTTACCATTTTCTTTTTTTAATAATTAAATAAATAATTCAAGAGCAAAAGTTGCGAGTGAATCATGAAACTTTACACTGAATGTTTGTTTTTGATCAAACATTGATTCGTTTAGAAATAAATACAATTCTTTAGGGTCAGTATTAACTTTATGTGACACTTTACTTAAGTACTTATAGTATTAACTTTACTACTGAACTGTATACGATTACATAATGCTTGCAATCACACAGAAACATTTTAAGAGAAGAAAAACCGGTCCTTGTTATGGGTGTCGTTACATATGCTCCATGTGCTTTCTACAGTAAATACAATTAATTATGCATAATTTCATGCAACTAACCCTAAACATATACAGTTGAAGTCAGAATTATTAGCCCTCCTGATTTATTAGCCCTTAATTTTTGTTTGATGGAAAGAAGATTTTTTTCAACACATTTCTAAACAGAACAGTTTTAATAGCTCATTTCTAATAATGATTAATGATTTCTTTTATCTTTGCCATCATGACAGTACATAATATTTGACTAGATATTGTTTAAGATACTAGTATTCAGCTTAAAGTGACATTTAAAGGCTTAACTAGGTTAATTAGGGTACTTAGGCAAGTCATTGTATAACGATGGTGAACATTTTGAGTTTACTCGCTTTATTCGCACGTCAAATTCACTTCACAATAGAGGCGAAATAGCGTCATGGGCAGGGCTTCTGTCTGCCTGGTGACTCTAGTTTGGTTGCTAAATGGCTAACATGTGTTTTATTGAGAGAGTACCAGTGCTTTATGTGCTTTAGGAAGGTTGAAAAACAGTGTAGATTTGTTCGGCGCCGTGTCTTGAGTCCACTAGATCCTTTCAGAGGTGCACCCAGCTCTGTGAGTTCATCAACTCCTCCAGAAACTTAACCTGGATGATGGAGGCTTTCAGTGGTGCTTCAGACTGAGCCAAGCCCAGTTTGATGAACTGTTGTCCGGTGTCGGCAAGAGGATTTCCCCTCGGGACACATAATCAAGCCCATACAAGAGCAAGCTCAGGTGGTGCGAATGTCCGGAAAATTTCAGATTTTCCAACTTGAGCGATTCGGACAATTTACACGTCAAACACACAAAGCGTTTAATATGCGCCACTTCATTCGCGCTGAATCGCACCGCAGGATAGAGCTGTAATCGGGCCATGAAAATTAAGCCCGATAGGGCCCGAGCCCTACAGAATTCGGCCCTAGCCCGACAGGTACATTTTGATTGACAGCTTTATAAAGCCCGAACCCGTTTATTACCCGACATTATTCAAATGTGCACATGCACACAGCTCTTTTGCCTTTTTTCAAGAATGAGTCATTTATATGGTTTAACATAATTTGTTTGTAACAAACATAGGCTATAGGCCACTTGGAAGTTGGAACAAAGAAATAAAATAAGTCCTCTGTAACATCGTAACATCTCAGCACTCTAAATAGGCCTAGGTACATACACTTAGCCTTTAAATTGGCCAACACACCAATGAAAAGAAGTCTTTCTTAACAAATTAAATTAAAATAAATTCTAAATCTGGCCTTAAGGCAACGGTGAAGCTGAATATTAAAAGAATAGCCTAATGCCAACATTAGTCTGTATACTCTGTCTACATTATTATTTTATGGTTTAATTAATATTTATTTATAATTTAAAAACCCTTTACTCACCAAGATTAGGCTACGTGTTTTGTGGAGGAACGTTGTTGAATCCACTGTAAATGGCTTTAGCGCAGTCCTGCGCTCAGGATGGTGCGTCCAGCAGCACCGAACACCCTTTCACGAGATGCAGAGTTCTAATCTGGCTATTTTGCAAGTTTTGGGTAGGATTGTTTGTTCATCTTCTACCAGCCAAGAACATCCATTCAATTTTCCATGACAGCAGTTTCAATGTAGCGAGTGACCTCGTCATCTTCCCTGTCAGCTTGCTGTACATACATTGCTGTTTAGCTCTCTACCGTAATACACAGTGTATGAGTGACCGCCGAAATACCTTGGCGGCAAGAATGACCGTTCCTTCTGAACTGGCGTCTGACCTGACCGCAGTCAAAATTCGCTCTTTTTAACTTCTCCGTCATCATTTGTTTTACCTTTGCAGGGATGGATTTTAATGTTGTAACAAACGATTTGATTACTTCTCGCGCTAACCGAAATGCATCACTTGATTATTCATTTACTGCGCAAGCCAAGCCCGGCCCGACCCGACCCCGTCTGAAGTGATAGAAATTAAACCCGAGCCCACCTGAATCCGTCGGGTCCCGCCGGGTCCCATCGGGTTCGGGCAAAGATCTTCAGCTCTATCGCAGGATGTCTATTTGCATTGCCTTAACATGTAAATTACTCGCGCTTGACGCTTCATCCACATCTGGTGTATTATAATATTGACCTTAAAACGGATAGAAAAAAATGTAAATCTGCTTTTATTCTAGCCGAAAAGACTTTCTCTGGAAGAAAAAATATTATAGGAAATACTGTGAAAAATCCTTTGCGCTGTGAAACACCATTTGAAAAATATTTGAAAAAGAAAAAACATTCACATGATGGCGAATCATTCTGACTTCAACTATATGTAATCCATTAAAAAATTAATATTACTCAGTATTTAAAGGAAGTTACACTGTAAAAAGGTCAACTTGAAACAAAGTGTAACTGAAAAACGTCTTTGAGGGAGAGAAAGCAGAAAAAAAACAGGTTTATCATCAATACATGCGCTGATGAATCATGCACAGTAAAAATATTGTAAGAATAAATGCCAAGCAGCTTTCAGCGTCAAATTTGCTGAAGTGACGAGCACCACCTTGCTTAACGTCAATGTTTTATTTAATTGCTGTTCACATTTCTTAGTCATCTGCTGAACTAGCTCTGCATGTGCTAACCAACCCCTTAAACCACAAGCAAAAACCAGCAGCACCTGTTAGGCCCCAAACATACTGTATGCAAATACACACACGCTTCTAGCAACACAAGCTCCATTTAACATCTTTGTGTTGTGAAAAGTGGCAGAGCGCACTACATTACACAATGCTAGTACATGTTGCCTTGCTCCGAGGGCTGCATTAGCAGGCATTAGCATAAACTGTCTGCTTCTACAGTCAGTTTGCTTTCTCAGGTCAACCACTGTCATGACTGAGCAATAGTGGTAGAGTATGCAGTGGTGGAAAGAGTACTGAAAAATCATACTCAAGTAAAAGTACTTGCACAAAAATGTAGTGCAGGCAGAGTAAAAGTTGTAAATATTACTTAAAGTATGAGTAAAAAGTAACTGCTTACCTCCATATTGATGGCTTTTCCTGCATGATCGCTTGGTAGATTGCCTTGTATGATGTCAGACTGGGCTGCGAATCAAACCGGGGTTCCAGTCTGGTGAAAGAGTGTTTCAGAAATCAAGTAAAACACAAGCAAAAAAAGCAGTTTGAAATACTAGTAAAGCATGTGGCCTTGATGCAATTTACTCCTCTAGTTTGCTTTTGAAAACACTATCGGTTGTTTTTAGTGAAGGGGGTTGGTGGGTCAGTTGATATCAAGCTAATATATATTATGTAGGACTAGTCGGCCGGCTTCTCACGGACACGCACAAGAAAGAGGTATAAATGGCACGGATGATGAGGGAAACATGGCCCAGGAACTTATTTATATATACAGTTGAAGTCAGAATTATTAGCCCCCCTGAATTATTAGCCCCCTATTAATTTTTTTCCCCAATTTCTGTTTAACGGAGAGATTTTTTCAACACATTTCTAAACATGATAGTTTTAATAACTCATTTCTTATAACTGATTTATTTTATCTTTGCCATGATGACAATAAATAATATTTTACTAGATATTTTTCAAGACACTTCTATACAGCTTAAAGTGACATTTAAAGGCTTAACTAGGTTAATTAGGTTAACTAGGCAGGTTAGGGTAATTAGGCAAGTTATTGTATAATGATGGTTTGTTCTGTAGACTATTAAAAATATATAGCTTAAAGGGGCTAATAATTTTGACCTTAAAATGGTTTTTTAAAAAATTAAAACTGCTTTTATTCTAGCTGAAATAAAACAAATAAGACTTTCTCCAGAAGAAAAAATATTATCAGACATACTGTGAAAATGTCCTTGCTCTGTTAAATATAATTTGAGAAATATTTAAAAAAGAAAAAAAAATTCAAAGGGGGGCTAATAATTCTGACTTCAATTGTATATATATATATATATATGTTTTATTAGCATAACCTTTCTTTTCAAAAAAGACACGTTTTAAAAGTTATAATAAACACAATTTATGCACAACATAAATTTATGCATAAAACATGGAGAACTTTTAAACAAATGTTATTGTAAGGAAGACAATTAAACCATATTGCTAAATAGTTAATAAATGTTAATTTTGTGAAACGTTTTTTTAGATGGATTTGTTGGCTGTACCGATTGGCCATAGCTTTACATGGACAATTAGTGAAAATTAAGACCTGCTTCAAAGTATTTAAGACCCACAACATCCTATTTTAGTTATTTTACTACTTTTTAAGGGCTAAAATTTAGTTTTGGAAATTTAAGACATTTTAAGACCTCGCAGACACCCTGAAAAAACGAAAACTTTTTTCCCCTTTGAACACACTATATTTTATTTTGAGAAACATGTAAAGTATTTTGCAACAGTAAACATGTCAGGCTGAATAATTCAAATGAATCATAGACTTCTGCTGTCTTCGTTAGTTTCAAAAACACTGATTTCTTTACAATTTAGGAGGTATCTTTGGATATTTTTTCTGTGGAGATACTGTTGTCCTAAAAAAAAAAAAAAAGTACATAAAATATCTTACACATACAGTTGAAACCAGAAGTTTACATACACTGTATAAAAAGGCACATAACCATTTAAAAAAAAGTCAGATGTTAATGTGACTAAACTTTTTCTCTTTTAGGTAAGTTAGGATTATCAAATTTGTTTCTGTTCTGCTTAATAGCAGAATAATGAGAGAGATATTTTTTGAGAAATTGTTATAACTTTTCTTGAAAGTCAAGTTTACATACAATAAGATTATTATGCCTCTGAAAAAGCTCAGATGATGGTGTCAAGGTTTTGGAAGTTTCTGATTGGCTAATTGACAACATTTGAGTTAATTGGAGGCACAACTGTAGAATAGTATTTAAGAAAAACCTCAAACACACTGCTTCCTTGTGTGACAACATGAGAAAATCAACAAGCCAGAATCAACAAAAAAGCCAGATTACAATTTGCTAAATTACACTGGGAAAAAGACACATTTTTGGAGACATGTCCTGTGGTCTGATGGAACTAAGATTGAACTGTTTGGCCATAATGACCAGTGTTACATTTGGAGGACAAAGGGGAAAGCTTACAAGCTTAGGAACACCATCCCAACTGTGAAGTATGAGGGCGGCAGCATCATGTTGTGGGGCTGTTTTGTTGCAAGAGGGACTGGTCCACTTCACAGCATAGATGTCATCATGAAGAAAGAACATTATGTAGAAATACTGAAGCAACATCTCAAGACATCAGCCAGGAAATTAAAACTTGGCCACAAATGGGTCCTTCAAACAGACCATGACCCTAAGCATACTGCCAAATTAGTTAAAATGTGCTTTAAGGACAACAGAGTGAATGTTTTGGAGTGGCCATAACAAAGCCCTGTTCTCAATCCTATAGAAAGTTTGTGGGCAGAGATGAAAAGCTTGTGTGAGCAAGACAGCCAACAAATCTGACTCAGTTACACCATTTCTGTCTGGAGGAATGGGCCAAAACTCCAGCAAACTATTGTAAGAAGCTTGTGGAAGGATACCCAAAACATTTGACCAAAGTTATACAGTTTAAAAGCAAAGCTAAAAAAAAAATACCAAGAAAATGTATGTAAACTTTTAACTGTCTAGAAATTAATAAAAAATTCTCAAAAAAAAAAAAAAGTTCTCTCAATATTCTGGCTTTTAGCAAATGTAAATGATTTAGGTAATCCTAACAGACCTAAAATAGTAAACGTTCAGTATGATTTACTATCAGACAATTTTTTTTTTAAATGTTTATGTTCCTTTTTTTAGAGTGTATGTAAACTTCTGGTTTCAACTGTACCTTAGGAACGGTATAACAAAAAATTTTGCCGGTTTTAAAAGCTTAACTTTTTCAAACTGCGATATACCTTGAAAACGATTATCGTCCCATGCCAAGTGCAAATAGCTCGCTCGATCCGGTGAAGTCTCGTATGATCACTGCATGTCATGACAGTAGAGTCACGCAGGAAAACTTTGAATATTTTGCAGTTGATTTAACAGTTGATTTACAAGGTTTATGCATTTATCAATAAAGGAAATCCACAATTTGAATCCTTTAGACATGGTCTTGCAATACGAAATGGAGTCGGTCCAGATCGGATACCCTCATGGTCCGGATTCAGACCAGCCGGAGTCCGGACTTTGAGAAGTCCTGACCTATACTGTAAAAATGCTGGGTTCCACACAATCCCTTCATGTTGTCCCAACACAAATCATTTAAGTTAACTTAAGTGATTGAACATAAAACAATTAAGTTGTCCCCAAAAAACTCAATAATTGTGTTGTTTTCAGCTCATTTTAATTAAGTAATTTGAGCAACCAGCTAAAATAAATATATTTTGAGTGTATTTCTGTGCTCACAGGTGATCTGAGCACAATATATGAAGCATGAATGATTCTAAAAGCTGTTTTCTCATCCATAAAAGGCATCCTATGACTTTAACAAACACACACACTTTTCCAATGAATGACCTCAAAGGGTCGTTCTTCACACTGCAGTGTCAGAGCTCAGATCGATATCACATTGAAAGCAGAACTCTGTCCGTCTCTCTCTCCATCTTTCCCTCCGCGCTCCGCTTGTTAAACAAGTTCTCCGGCACGTGTCATCTGGCAAACGCTCCGGCATGATGAGAGAGAAAAAGAGAGGAAGGGTAAATATTTTCCAGGCAAATCCTGCCATCTGGTAGGCAGCTGGGACTTCCTGGTGGCGAGAAAAGCAGATGACACACTTTTGCAGAAACTTTTCATGCTG